>PVIH01003083.1:0-97734 GCA_004025045.1 Sigmodon hispidus
TGCTTAGATCAGTCTCCACTTCTGGCCAAATCCAGTTCTTTCCCCCCTCCCTCAAGAGTGAGTCAGGTGTTCCTATAGTTGGACTGGGGTTTGAAGGGTCAGTCCAGGGTGTTTCTGATCCCAAGCTGTTCCGTGGTTGTGGTTTGCCTCTTGGGCATGTTTGGCTTTTTTTCTTGTTTGTTTGTTTAGAGACCACTAGTGAGTGAGTACATCCCCTGCTTATCTCTTTTTAACCCCCATTTTCTCATTTATCCCTACTCCAGCACATACAGCCTCAAACTCTTCTTATTTTCTCTCTGTTTTCTTTCTTCATTCTATCTTCAGCATATTTCAGAGGATACTCTGTTTCCTTTCTTTTGGATTCTTGTTACACACAAGTCTGTCATTTCTTATTTATAACCTTTCAAATTTGGGCTTATTTAGAGAAATTTGTTTAAGGCTTTCTTAGTCTCTGAAAGCTTCTCTTTATTTTCTTCTTTATAGTAGGTTGACAAAATACTTAGTATTTCTCTGACTAAGCTATTCCTGTTGTGTAGAATTGTCACAGAAACTGATATTTTTGGGTTTTTCTTATTAAAATTTTTTAGAACTATGTAGGCATTAAGTGTATAACTCATTATAATTTTATATAATTTAATCATTTGTCTATTAATTCAACAAAATTATGATGTACTAACTCTGTTTTAAGCATTCGTCTAGGTAAAGTTTATATAATGCTGAACAAATAGCAAGCTCTCCAGTATCAGAGAAAGATGTTGATATTTTGTGACATCTATTTATTTTCTATTATTTATTGCAATTAGTTGTTTAACAATATATATTGAGCCATTTGCATATGCAAATAACTACAGAGAAACAAATGGGCCAAAAAATTTTATATGTATTATGTCTTTCATGAGAAATAAATATTCACTGTGTAAGAACCATCTACTAGTAATAGCTCCAGGTGATAGGGTTACTACTGACAGGAGAGCAAGACTCAGTTTCCATCTTCATTGTGGGAGAGGGAGGTACACATGAAATTAGAACTTATAATAAGGTGATACCAGAATGTATAATAGTAAGACCTATCTAGACATTTAATATTGTGATAGTTTATTTGTGTTCTCACAAATAAAGCTTGCCTAAACACCAGAGGGTAGAGCTAGCCACTATCTAACCATAGAGTTTGGGAGGTCTGTACAGACAGGATGCAGAAAGTGATATGCCTGGACAGATAGAGGAAGTGATAAGGTGGGGCAGGGATAGGTGCTTAGCCCCTTTTCAGTCTGAGATGTCATAGAGGTAAGAGGTGACAATGTCTGTTCCTTTACCCCAATATCTGACTCCTTTTTTTTTTATTCTTAAGATCAATTAGAATTAATGCTACAATTTGACAATTCGACATTTTGGGAATCTTTTAGAGAAGGTATAACAACTAAACCATTTAAATTTAAAGAATTAACTGGAAAAGAATTCCGAGCACAGTTAAATACCATCTTCAGTAACATCTATGTTATAATCAACTTTATAAAGAACAAACTCCATCAAATAACAGGTTCTTTCTCTGTCTCTGTCTCTGTCTCTCTGTCTCTCTGTCTCTCTGTCTCTCTGTCTCTCTGTCTCTCTCTCTCTCTCTCTCTCTCTCTGTATGGGTGTGCATGTGTATGCTATAAAAGACAAGCATAAATTATACATAATACTTTTTCAAAAGGCAGAGACAGTATCAGATTAATGACAAAGATGTGCTTCCTGAAGTTTCTGTCCATGATAACTCTAAATAAGGGGATGAATTTCAGTCAGCGGAGTGGGTGTAAAGGGATTCTGTCACTCAGAATGTAAGATAGTACAGTCATGTTTACGGAAAAGTTAAGAATACTACATAGTTGGCCATGCTCAAGCATAAAAAGAAAACATTTTACTGTATATTAAATTTAGGCTAACTTGGGAGAGAAATAATTGGTTTTGTGTAATAACTAAAGGTAGCTCATCACAGGGTTTACAATAGTATCTTATGTCTTTTCCAAATTCTCAAATAACATCAAATAAGACTAAATGTTAAAATAAAACTCCACATTAGGTTTGACAAACAACTCTCTGAATTTGAAAGAGATTTCCAGTAACTTCAAAGCCAGTGCAATGGATTCTTTCCTGAAAAGATGAGGCACTGATCTGGGCTGAGTACATATGACAATTGACTTTCCTATGTACAAGATACTTGGGGAGTGGGGCAGAACATGTCCTTCTGCCTTCTTTCTATGGACATATATGCATGGTCCTAGAAAACTGCTAGGAAAAAAGAAAGGAACATTCAAATTGGCATTATCTCAGTACCTGCAGATTTGTTTGCCTTTCTGTCTTAGATGCTGTAGAGTGATTTACAGGTTAAAGAGATTAAACAATTGGGATTTTATGAGCTAGACATGAAATGGCAGCTGACAAAACCATTCACAATCTTGTACTGGGAGATTCATGGTAAAGGAACAACAGTAGATATCATTGAAAAGATGAACACACAGGGGAAGAAATAGGAGATTTAAAGCTTCTGCTTTATTCTTTTTCCTCCATTTGCATTTTTGTTCTTTCTGAACCCAAGCAGATGCCTGAAACTATAGGAGAATTTTAATTTACTTTTTATTGATCAGTTTCCCAGGGCAGAGATGAAAATAGAAAAGGTTGGGGAATAAATTTAAAACTGAAACATTGGGGAATACATTTGCTTAATATGTACAAGTATAACACATAGTCATCCAACACTTATATAATATACATAATATCTGTGCAGTCACACTTCTTAAAATTTATAATTTTGTATAATGTGCAGTAAAAACTCAGTTTAAAATGTAGTATGTCAGTAGCCTAGACATCTACTAATTGCTGTTACTAATGGCTGGAGTTGGTTATTAAGACTGATTAATTGTCTAATTCCCTTTAGATTTAAGAGAATGATTAAATATCTTGCCTTAATAATTTGAGGCTAGGGTTCCCTGAAGGTAAAATGCTTGGTTCTTTGGATATATTACTAACCTTGTATGCTTTGGGTCTAGAATAAGAGAAATGTACAGTCTAGGAATTGTCCAGAGTAAGAAAATGTTCAAATAAAAGTACTCTATGCTAAATTTCTTTTACAATCTCCATCTTCTATAAGAGCTAGAAAGTCATTTTATTGTACAATTAGAAAAAATTAAAAAATAAAAATAAATTATCTTCTTTAAGCTCATCATGTAACTGAAATCATAGAGCAAATATTATGCTGAGATTTGGAGAGAAGTGAGTCAGTCCAAACAGTCTGGTTCACATGCGTTCTAGATCTGAAGAATCTAGGGACATATGCTTACCAGACTGTTGGATGGCTCAATGAGATTTAGCTTCAGAATATGGGGTAACAATTTCTCATATACACTGATGTAGGATTCCCCTCTCCTGACAAAACTGGATTTGCCAGGAGTGGAGACTAAACTAAGCATTATTAGGTCAGTGGGACCATAGGACTGTCTGCTGCCTGCCCAGGGAGGGAATGGGGGGTTGTGGAGAACAATAAATGACCTGATGTGGTGGGAGGGGGAAGGGACCTTGAATAAGGATATACAGGGATGGAAAAAAAATTCAGAGGGAAAGCTGAACACAAAGTAAATATATGTGTAGCAATCTTATTTGCATTATCACCCTTGATAAGTCATGCTTATGATTTTATCTTCTTTATAGTTATTGTTAACTTATCAGCATTTTAAATTCATTTTACTGTTTTTCTTGATAAATACAAAATAAATAAAGAAGAAGGAAAAAAAAAGAAAAAAAAGAAAAAATAAAAAAGGATTCCCCTCTCCTAGCAGGCGGCATGCAGGAAACTCCAGAGAGGTGTCCTTTGTATGTCATCATCGATGCTAGGAGAGGCTGGAACTCTTTCAGGATTCCAGAGGCAAAAATGATGCTGTCTGACTATGACAATGGAAGTCATCCTTATAAAGTATCCCCAAGTTGCCATTATATCTAAACACACTACACAGAGGACAAAAGTAAAGTTGATAATGAAATCCAGAACTCCACCTCCCTCAATAGCCTTCTGAGGGAGAGAAAGAAAGGTATGAATGACATCACAGTGTAGGGACACAGGACCACTGAGATAGTGAAGCTTAATATTAATACAACAGAAAGCACAGCGTTTAGCACACTTTGCTACCGTACCACAGAGCTGCAGTGTAGTAGCCACAGATAACAACTACAAGAATTGGGGCCAATCTGTATCTGAAAGACTGCTAGATGAACACAAAGAAAATAAGAACTGTAAGTTTCTTATGTTCATCCCTGTCCCTATAGCTACAGTTACCACTAAATGAATCTATTGCAATAGCTTGTCTTTACATGATATAAACATTCCAGTTAGGACGATGTCAACATCAAAAATAGTCTAGCCACATTTGTTTGTGAAACAATTGGTTGATTGTTAATATTAAGGAGGCATGAGTGATTCAAAGGCAGCTGCATTATGGAGAAGCTTAATCCAGCATAGGTGATGGCATACAATGCCATATCTTTGGAGATACCTGCATGTTGCCTGCATGGATCAACATGTAGGTAGTTCCATTCATGAGTCTTTTATCCATTTGATAGGCCCATGTATATACTCAAGGAGGTGCCAATATGTCTTAGAACTCTTTGTAAACTCTTGTAATGGTTTGTGATTTTTTTTCATGAGCCATTTGTCTTTTGTTTATGAGAGAATGTTTCAATACAGATGACTTGGTCACACATCAAAAGCCTGATCTCACTAAATTAATATAAGCCCTCATACTAAAGACTACTTTTTCTCAGTTTGTATTTGTGCCAATGTTAGATTAACATCAGAATGACAGATTTTATGTTTAAAAGATGAGGAATATAAATTCTATTAATATTGATACTTTAAATAATCAACAAAAATAGGAAACATGTAGAAACAGAAAAATACTGGCAGCTGAGAGAAAGAAATTCTAAGAAAGTAAGTCAAAGGAAACTCTAAAAATAAAAAAGATGATAAACATAAATGAAGAATACCTTGGATATCTTCATTAACTGAATGGATGTAATTTCTGAGATTGAGTATATGTCAATAGAAATATTCTTAACTGAAATAAATATAAAGCAAGAGAATAAAAATATCAGAATATCAACAACTATAAGACAACTGCTTAAAATATATCTAGTTGCATTAGTGAAAGGAAAACATGAGAAAGTATTTCAGAATGAATATTTAAAATGATGGTTGCTGAGAACTTTCCAAAGTTATTCCTAGTGAGCTCTAAGAATCCAAAGAAAACAAAGAAAGAAAAAACAATAAGCTGGGTTTAGCAGTTTTACACTGCAAATCTGAAGGAGAAATTCAGAAAGATCTAGTGGCAAAGGTGATTTTATCTTGGTATGGTAAGTCTCACCAGAAAACACTGGACAAGGAGAGGGGTCGGTGGGGCCGGCGTTGAAAGGACAGGAGCACTGATGTCCAGTTCTATATTAGGGGCAAATGTCCTTCAGAAATGAAAGATAGAGACATTCTTAGACAAAACTAAAAGAAACACTCTGAAATTAAAAGACATTCATCAGAAGGAAGAAAACCATAAATTCACATTTAAAAAGTACATTAGGAGAAAGTAAATGAAGATAAAACTAAAAAACTCACTTTTTTTTTAAACTTTTCTTATTTTTAGGTATCTAGCGATACATGTTCCTAAGTAAATAGAAACAATGTTTGAAGTGACTGTAGCATTTAGGCAGAGAGAACATTGTCATGTCTGATGGGCTTGAGCAGGTGTCTGGAAACACTCTGCTGCATGCGTAAGATAGCTCTTTTCGGGACTTTGAACTGGATCATTTCTCTCCAACTTCTTGGTGTAGCTATCAAGAACAGTTGGAGAACATTCTGGAATGTAACATTCAGATAGAAGGAAAGGACATGACAGGTCCCTTGCCCCCTCCTTCCATCCCAGAAAGATCCTTCAGTACTTAAGTACAGGATGTCTTGTAACTTCTTAGAGCAGATTGGCTGTCCTCAGGATCCTTAGTTTAAGTGAAGTAGGGCTGAACAGGCACGGCTTAGCCACCTGAGCAGCCATCACAGTCAGGGATATTTTTATTGCAACTGCTTAAAATGGAGAGAATGAAAGATGACTGTGATAAGCAGAGAGAAAAGGCCTAAGCAAGTTGGCTGCTCACTCATCTCTTTCCTGTAGTCCTGAAAAAGGCGACTCCACTACTTGTGCGATGTGGCCTTTGGAATTAATGACTTCATTTGGAGTTCAAAGGTCAAACCACGGTGTATCATAAGTAATCATGCTTGCACTCATCCTGATGCAAGGAGGTAGAGTCTGCGAGCATTCCAGCAGTTGACATGTTCTTTCTTATAACACTCCCCTGGTTATTATTTCAGTGAGCCACCCACCGAGTACCTCTTTTCTTTGTCTTGTCAAAAAGTAATGTTGAAAATATGAAAGGTTGCTATGTGCCTTTGTGGAAACAAGATAAAATACCGTGCTTTTTTTTTTCAACTCTCCCACATCAAAAACCAAAGGAGTACATCCTGTCATAGCTTTAAATTATAAATTCATAATGCATATCCTCTAAGCTGTGTTTTATGCAAATGACTATTATTTTAGAGGAAGTATTGAACTTATTTTCCTACCTTGACTTTGATATATACTTAATTTTCTTGAAATTACATTTTAAGAATTTAGAATTTTTTGCCTAAGACTTACTAAACAGCCTAGTTAACCAGGCTGTAAACACCTTGGGTCATTTATTGCAGCTGGAGTTAGCAAGTTGACTGCCCTGTACCTTTTTTTTTTTTTTAATTATTATCATTGTTAATATCAAAGTAGTTTTGATATATCATGTGTTTTATGACTTTCTTTCTATTTGTGTTAAATTCTTTCTAATTTCTTTAGCAATTCCTATTCCGACCTCTAACCCAGCTGCTCAGGTTCTTGGATTGAAGGCATGTGTCACCCTACTCTGCTTAATTTTTAAAGCATAATAATTGTCAAGTAGCATCGTGACTTGATAAAGCTGATGTGACATCATTCTTTATGTACTTTTAGATCTTGAAAATAGCTATTATTAAGCAGTCAGATGTAAATATAAATTTGGGATGCATTCCCGAATTTCTCTAAACTTTTGTGCTCCTTCTGTAAATAACTGTGATAATGCAAAGAGATTCATCTATTTTTTCAGTTTATCTAGAAGTATATTATTTTGTTCCAAATAATGGGCATAATATACTGAAACCACCTCTCTGACACAACTGGTTTTCTCATCTGACTACCTGGGTTTGCATTTTGAAAGGTATGAAATGTCAAATGTTAGTCATAACCTTTCACTGTATCATTTCAGTTCAAACCTGGTTTTTTATGATGTTGATAAAGCTCTTAGGCAAGTGCAGCCTGCCTCCTAGGAAGCCCAATATAAGACAAACAAGCCTGTTAACTTTCTCTCTCTCTTTTTTTTTTTTAATAAACATACAAACATAGAGTTTTGGAATGTTAGAATGCTCAGTAGTCTTGTTGATTCCAAGGGCAGCTGTGCTTTAGTTCATTCTTGGGGTAAGTGACCTGGATCTGCACAGTAGACTTTTCTAGGGTCTCCAGGGCCCAAACTATTATATATAGAAAATGTATTATTCAGTGGCTGAGTTCACAAGACAGCACCAACTGTGCATTTACAAATCCTGGTAAAGGTTAAAGGAAAATGGGAAGGGGTTTCTGAGACTTCTGGGGCTAACAGAACTCTGTTCCAATAAGGAGTTCATAGTCTCTGCGTGCATTGTGTTGGAGCAAAAGGTTTTAAAGGCTGTTATTAAAATTCAGTGTTACTGCCTTGTCTCTCCTGCCTGAGGCATGAAAGTTTTAGTTGCTAGAAACCTTCTCACATAACTCTTTAACCTGGATGTTTGTGTAATCATCACTTCATGAAACGGCCCTGTCGTTCTCTTTACAAAGATCACAAAAGTTATTAGGAAGTTACTGTTTTTCATTCCAGACAAACAGAACCAGTGTCTTGAGCTTTTAATATTTTATTTGGCTTTAAAAATAAAGTACACATACACAATATGGCTAGGGAAGAAGTGTAAAGTAAAACTGTGCTCAGAACACCCAACGAATAAAAGCATGTCAAAGGTCTTAAGAGCCTGCCTCGAAGAGCTCACAATGTGGGAGCAATAGAAGCGATAAATAAAACAAACAAAAAACTTGGTTAGCATTATAACCCAGAGTACAAGAGACATGTAAACAACTTCATGTTGATATAAATAAGCAGTTAAAAATATAACTAAATAGAAATAACTGGAGGAAAGTGTTGGGTTTTATTTTACTTACAGATGAATTCCAAAATGTACATTTAGATTTTTTTTTCACAAAACAACCCTTTAACCTTAGCCCTTCATCTTGATTCCACACAATGGAGAAATATAGAATAGATTTAAAAAATTAGAGAAAAAAATCTTGACAAAAACTCCGTTAACCAGGGAACAAAAAGTTACTCTATTTGCTGATGTCAAGTTGAGGTGATCTCTTCTAGAAACTCAATATACAGTGTAATAGTACAATAGTCATTTACAGTGGTACATTTTCTATTTGCATAGGTGTGTTTGCTGAAGTCATGCATGATGTTGGTAATAAGGAAATGTAGGTAAAAACCATGAGAAGATTAATGTAATCATTTTAAAAGAATTTATTATAGCAAATGGTAAACCCAAGCTGGTTCGGGACTCAGCCAAAGGGGGAAGAGAGTAAACTTAATACAGTAAGTATAACAAGACAGAATTGATTTGATTGGTTTAAGTTTGAGAAGGTATAGTTTGCTTTGTTTATGCAGGAACTCATGACATTAAAAGCACCCTGATCGAATGGCTTCCCCTATAATTGTGTTTACAGGGATACCAGGATCAGAAATTATTTGGTAATATCTTTGTAGTTTTCCTTCAAGCCTAATCTTATTACAATATAATAGACATATTGTAGAGAAACCTAAAAGAAAAATATAGATTTTGCTTTAGGGTAGTATGAGTCAGAAAATATTTATTTGGACAATGTGACTAATCTGCCAATCAAATATTTTAAAAATAAGAATAAATATTCTTAAGAAAAGTCCCCTTCCTCGAGGGAAATAGCATGTCAAATATCATGTTTGATACAGTAAATTTGTAAGTTGGTTAGAGAGATCAAATACATGTCTTATGTTTTCTTTTTTTGGGGGGGTTCTTTTTCTTTTCTTTTTTTCCCTTTTTTATTATAAATAAAGTCTCATTCTTTATTCATGTATTTCCTTGTTCAAACTCCCTTTCCCCTCCTGCCACTCCCAGTTACTCTCTCTTCTCCACATCACTTTATTTCCTTCTCATCAAGTGCAGGAGGTCCCGAGATCCCAAGGTGGCTTAGTTCAGCATCCATTCCAGCCAAATCTGCTTTCCTCACCCCAACATCAAGACTGTGTCAGGTGTTCCTCTGGAGGGAGTGAGCTCCAAGGTGCCAGTCCAAAGTATTTCAGATCCCAAGCTGTTCAGTGGTTATGCTTTGCAGCCTGGGAATGCCTTGCTGTTTTTTAAAGTCCACTAATGAGTGAGTACATCTCCTGCTTATCTTTCTGAGTTTGTGATAGCTCGCTCTGGAGGATATTCTCCAAATCCATCAATTTGCTTGCAAATTGTAGGATATCATTTTATCTTACTGCTGAGTAGTACTCCATTGTGTAGATGTACCACAGTTTGTTCATCAGTTATTCAGTAGAGGGGCATCTAGGTTGTTTCCAGGTTCTTGCTATTATGAATAATGCTGCTATGAACATAGTTGAGCTAATACCTTTGGAGTGTGAATGTGCTTCTTCAGGGTATACACCCAGAAGTGGTATTGCTGGGTCCTTGGGGAGATTGATTCCCAGTTTTCTGTGAAACCTCCATATTGCATTCCAGAGTGGCCGAACAAGTTGACATTCCCACCAACAATGGAGGAGTGTTCTTCTTGCTCTGTACCCTCTCCAGCATAGGCTGTCATATGTGTCTTTTATCTTAGCCAATCTGACAGATATCAGGTGGCATCTCAAAGTTGTTTTGATCTACATTTCTCTGATGGCTAAAGATGACGAGCACTTTTTCAAGTGCCACAAAGAACATTTTCAAAACAGACACACATAAATATTGGCATATATCATGTGTTTACCTTAGTATTCTGGTTTATATTGGGAAAATATTAAGTATATTTTCTTCTTTTTCTCCTGTTATATGTACTGTTTAATGCTTCTGAAATCTCTTTCTATGTATTTTTCAATATTGTTCTTGGGCTTCTTTCTCCATGCTCAGGTTATGCCTCCTACTGGAAGTGGTTTCTGCAATCCTCACCTAGATAAAATGTTCCACATGTGAATATATGCATCTCTACATATTTTTATCATTGTACTTAATATATCATATTAAATCTGTTTGAATGACTTTCTTTTACCAAACCACAAAATCATAAGGCATTCAGAAATGTATTTTGAATGAACCCAAAAAGAACTGCTTAACTGACAGGAAATATAGAAAGAACAATTCAGAAGAAGCCATATATTTGGCTTTTAATGTAGTGAGTTTGTAGCAATAACCGAATAGAACTTTCTGGAAAACTCTTTAGGAAATTGACATGTGGGAATTCACACTTTGAAAGTAGGGGAAAATCAGGAAAATAAAGATTGTATGTCAGTTTTAACTATGTATTTGGGAGTAACGTTTTAAAATATGAAGAAACACTCCAAGGAAAACATGAGAAAAAGAACAAAAGAAAGAGATCGTGCAAATTTTTACATTTAAGCAGATCATAACACCAAATATGAATCTCAAAGAGAGTGGTCCATTATACTTTGGTGTGATAATGGCAGCAGGTGTTGATTATTTTGAGCAGTAATTCTCAAGCTGGGGCAACTGATCAACAAGAAAGCATTTGCCAGCCTCTGGAGACATTTCAGTTTGTTATGATTGAGGTCAAGAGAACGAAGGGGTGAGTTGCAAAAGTCTACTGTTGCTAAGGATGCTTCTACCTGTACTGATTTTAAAGATACACAATGAATTCCGCAGAGTTATGGGCTTAAATAAAGGTGTGTTCCCATACAGTTCTTGAAGTTTGAAGCCTAAGAAAATGATAAACTAATTTGCTTTCTTAGGAGGTGGTTTCTCATTTTAAAGGTGGCAACTGTGGTGGTCTGAATAAGAATGGCCCTCATGGCCTCATTTATTTGAACCTTATTCACTAGGGAGTGGAAATATTTTAGAGGGATTAGAAGGTGTAGCATTTTTGAAGGAGGTATGGAAGTAGGCTTTGAAGTTTTAAAAGCCTATTCCAGACCTAACTCTCTCTCTCTCTCTCTCTCTCTCTCTCTCTCTCTCTCTCTCTCTCTCCCCTCTCTCTCTCTCTCTCTCTCTCTCTCTCTCTCTCTCTCTCTCTCTATCTCTTTTTCTCTCTGCCTGTGGATAAGCATGTAAAGTTCTCATTGCCTGTCTCCATCCTGCCATGATGATCATGGACTAACACTCCAAACTAAAGCAAGCACCTAATCAAATGCATTCCTTTTAAAGAACTGCCTTGGTCATTCTGTTGTACATATGCACCCCAGTGTTGCTGTGTGACCTGGGCTCCTCATTTTAACTGAGCATCAGTCAGATTATACTAGGGTCCACTCTATGTCTCTAGTTTTTCATATAGAACCTTTAGAATTACAGCCTTTATATTAGGATGAGGAAATTGGACTTGCCTGGAGTGGATGCAGAGCTGATCCACCTGGGAACTTCTTGCCCTTTCTGTGAAGGAGATGGGGAGTACGGGAGGATGGAGGCCAAAGTCTGACAGGAGGTGTTGAAGGGGGAAGGGAGGGGGAGCAAGAAAATACATAGATAAAAAAGAAAATAGATTTTAATACAATGTATAAAAAAGGAAAAGATGTTTTTCATCATAATCATAACTTGCATCTTCTGTTTTCAAGGAGTTTGAATATTAACATTGCTCTTATTAATGTAAAATAAACCAAAATACTGTGTTTCTTACAGTTCTATATAAAGTACCAGAGTGGAAAAGTGTTTTAACATATGAATTGGGAGTGAACCAATTCAATCCTTAACAGTATACCTGCTATACTCCCAAATCCATCTATTGCATGAACTCTAGTTCACATATAATGAAAACCTGGAGCCAGACATTGGAGAAAAGCTGGAATATCAGAAAGAGGAAACAGACCACAGTCAATTCTCACCCAGCCAACTTCTCAGGCTGAAGAGGGTAAATGCTATCTTTAAGAGTCCTCAGCCTGACTGGTTGCTTCTACAGAATGCCTGAATTTCTCTTCTCTCCTGCCTTATATGTTTTCCCTATCCAGCTGTTTCTCTTCTGGTTTAATTCTGTATCATAATCCCAGAGTTAGGATCAAGGGTATGAGCTACCATTGCTTAGCTGTTAGGCCTTGAAGCCACAGAAATACAGAAAGATCAGAAAGATCTCAGTATCCTGAGTGATGGGATTAAAGGCATGAGTCACCATTCTCTGACCTTTATGACTTGAATATGGATGATTCTGTTCTGTGATATCCTAGACAAATTTTATTAAATATACAATATATCACTATATTCATCAACCTTCTTTTCAGTAGCAAAATATTTCCATTACCATCCCAACAAACTAAAAGCTTTAATCCATTTACAGCAACAAGCCTATATTCCCATTGTGTAGTCATTTCCTCTAAACAGTTGTTTGTATCACTTACAAAATTGAAGAAGCTTATGACATGTGAAAGACTCAGAAAAGTCATGCAACTTACCAAGCGCAGGAAGCTCAGAAGTTACTGGATTAATAAGGCATGCCTCTAAATTTATATAAGCAGAAAAAGACACACAGGAGACAGGAAATTATACAGCTGGCTCAGCTGGCTGCAAGGCATACAGGAAGCTCCAGGAGGCAATGTTTGTGAGTCATCACCCATACTGAGGTGAGCTTCCTGATGATATAGTGGTCACTGAGTAATTCCACACCCAGGCAATTATAAACAGCTCACTAAAAAACATTGTGTTCAAAAAGACAGACTTGAGTGGGATTGTTTTTGTAAAACAATTTTGATATCTCCCCAACCCAAGAAAATAACAACACATTTTTGGTGTGTTGTCAGTTTTCTGAGTTAATTAAATGTTTGTTCACATCTCTTCACAAGAAATAAATAAATATAGCAGTCCTCCAAAATCTGTCTCAAATATTATCTAAATAATATTTGAGTAATAATAAGTGTGAGTGACTTAAAATATGACTTATTCTAGGTAGAGAAGCCCTGTTTGTGAATCAATGAAACCAGATATACCTTATTATTCTAAAATATAATAGTGAGTAAGACATAGGACAGACATTCCTACCTCTAAAAAGAGAAATAGGTAGGAAGGAAAAAAGAAGGATGGAAGGAAGAAAAGATAGACAGGGGGAGGGAGATAGGGTTCAGAGTCACTGGTCAATTCTGGAATTCTATAAAAGTTACTTTCAATGAAACATGGTTAAGCCTTATTTCAACACTGCCTGCTGGCCATACTTGACTTTACACCACCTCTTAACCATCACTAGTTCTTTATTAAAGGCTGTAATGATTCTCAAATTTATACTCCTAAAGATGAATCTCATTTCTGCAGACCATCTCTCAGGTTGATTGGAATGCTTGCTATTCTTTCAGCTGACCAATATCAAATAACTATTTGTATCATTTTCTTAAAATGGAGAAATTATTTGTGGTATGTTTCCTTTGTAAACATTGAGTGAAATACTTTTAGTCATAAACAAGCAGATGAGTGTATCAATTGTCAAACACTGAGCATCATGGGAGTAAATTTTAGAATTAGGGAAACAAGACAATGTGACTTACATTGACTAGGACAGGTTGATGGTTTTTGTGTCATTGGAATACTGGCTAAGATCATTAATCACATTATCTTAATCACAAACTATAAGGCAAAATTCAGACCCATGTCCAGAGGGAAATCAGAGGTGAACAGATTCGAGCTCCTGTGCCACCCATCCAGAAAATCCCTCTCCAGGGCCAAGGTCTCACCCAAGGGTCTGATCGAAGACTCTTGCTAGCAAACAGGCCCTTGGCTTTAGCTGTGAGGAGCCTCCTCCAGCCACCCCTAAAAGAAGGAACCTTGCACAGCAGGGCCCCACCTCCAGGGCAAACTGCATCATCAGAGACAGACTGACACATTTGAAACTCAGACTCATGTCCAGAGAGGAGTCAGATATTGAACAGACCCCTTGCTCAGAGCAGACAGGAGACACGCAAGCCCTCTAACCACAAATGATTAGGAGCTGCCTAAATGTGAACCACTGAAGCCATGGGCAGGCAACAGTGCAAGATACATATAACAATATAAAGAACAACAAGGCAACACCAGAAAGCAGGTGGTTCTACAGCACCAAGAATTGATCAGAGCAATGAAGAGGAAACAGAAGGAAACAACAGCAAAAACACCTTCATGAAGATTATAGAAGCCTTCAAAGAGGATATAAAAAAGTCCCTTAAAGAAATATAAGAAAATACAAACAAAAAATTGGAAGAGATTAACAAATCCTTGAAAGAAAACCAAGGAAAAGAAGAACCAAAAAATGAAAGATACATTCCAGGAATTAAAAATTGAAATAGAAGCAATAAAAAGGCACAAAATGAGGACAAAGTAGAAATAGAAAATCTGAAAAAAGAGCTGGAACTACAGATACAAGCATAACCAACAGAATCCAAGAGATGAAAGAGATAATCTGTGGAGTGGAAGACTCAAGAGTGGAAATAGAGACATCAGTCAAAGAAAACACTAAAATCAAAAACGCCATAACACAAAATGTTCAGGAAATCTGAGACATCATGAAAAGACCTAACTTGAGAATAATAGGAAGGATACCAGCTCAAAGGCACAGATAATGTATTCAATAAAATCATTGAAGAAGACTTTCTTAACTTAAAAAAGGAAATGCCTGTAAAGATACAGGACACCAAATAGATATGACCTCCCCTCAAAAAGTCCACTTGCCACATAATAATTAAGCCACAAAACATACAGAACAAAGAAAAAATTTGAGAGCTTCAAAAGAAAAGGGCCAACTTACCTATAAAGGCAGACTCATCAGAATAACGCCTGACTATTCAATGGAAACAATGAAAGCTAGAAGGACTTGGTCAGAAGTTATACAGACACTAAAAGAACATGTCTGCCAAACTTGACTACTATACCCCTCAAAACTATCAATCACCATAGATGGAGTAAACAAGATATTTCATGACAAAGTCAGACTTAAACAATACCTATCTACAAATCTGGCCCTTCAGAAAGCATTAGAGGGAAAACTCCAACCTAAGGATCCCAGATACACCTATGAAACCACAAACAATCACTAGTCCCACAGAAGAAAAGCCCAAAGAAAGGAAATACATACAAACTATCACCAAAAATAACAGGAAATATCAATCAGTGGTCACTAGTATCCCATAATATCAATGGACTCAACTCACCTATAAAAAGGCACACATTAACACTATGGATACAAAACAGAAGCCATCCTTCTGCTGCATACAAGAAACCTACCTTAACCTTAAAGACAGTCACAGGCCCAGAATAAAGAGTTAGGAAAAGATTTTTCAATCACATGGTCCTAAGAAACAAGCTTGGGTTGCCATCCTAATATCGAACAAAGTAGACTTCAAACTAAAATCAATTAAAAGAGACCAGGATGGACAATATTTATTCATCTCAGGAAATATTGATTCAGATGAGATTTCAATCTTGAATATTTATGCTCCTAATATAAGGGGAGCATACAATTTATATATGTAAAAGAAACACTACTAAAGTTCAAATCCCACATCAATTCCCACACCCTAATAGTGGGAGACTTCAATACCCCACTTTCACCCTTGGATAGGTCAGCCAAATGGAGACTCAACAGAGAAATACGGAGTCTAACAGAGGTTATGATGCAAATGGTTTAATAGATATTTATAGAAGCTCCCACCCAAAAGGCAAAGGAATATACCTATCTCTCAGCACCACATGGAAATTTCTCTAAAGCTGACCACATAATTGATCATTAAGCAAATACCAATAGATACAAAAAAAATGAAAATAATCCTTTGTATCATACCAGACCACCAGGGCCTAAAGTTAGAGTTTAATAACATCAAAATCACAGAAAGCCTACCAGTTCATGGAAACTAAACATCACTCAACGGAACCACGTCTAGGTCAAGGAAGAAATTATGAAAGAAATCAAAGTCTTCCTAGACTTTAACAACAATGAACCCACAATGTATCAAAACTTATAGGACACAATGAAAGCAGTCTTTAGAGGAAAATTCATAGCACAAAATACCTCTATGGAAAACCTAGAGAAATTCCACACTAGAGAACTAACAGCACAACTGAAAATCTTAGAACAAATAGAAGCAAACGTAGAAGGAGTAGACAAGCAGGAAATAATCAAAATTAGAGCTGAAATCAATACAAATGAAACAAAAAGAACAGTATAAAGAATTAATGAATGAAAGAGTTGGATCTTTGAGAAAGTCAGCAAGATAGATAAACCCTTACCCAAAATTACCAAAAAGCAGAGAGAGAGAGTATCCAAATCAACAATCAATCAGAAATGAAAGGGGGACATAACAACAGACTCCCAGAAAATCCAGAGAATTATCAGGTCATACTTTGAAAACCTATACTCCACAAAAATGGAAAACCTAGAAGAAATGGACAGCTTTTTGGACAGGTACCATTTACAAAAATTAAATCAAGATCAGATTAAATACCTAAATAGACCTACAATCCTAAAGGAAAATGACGCTGTCATTAAAAGCCTCCCAAGTGAAAAAAAAAAAAAAAAAAAAAGCCTATGTCTGGATGGTTTCAGTGCAGAACTCTACCAGACATTCAAAGAAGAACTAATACCAATACTCCTCAAACTGATTCACACAGTAGAAACTGAAGGAATGTTGCCAAATTATTTTTATGAGGCCACAATTCCCTAATACCCACGCCACTCAATGACACAACCAAGAAAGAGAATTATAGACCAATTTCTTTCATGATTATTGATGCAAAAATTCCTAAGAAAATTATGGCAAACCATATACAACAACTTATAAAAAATATCATCCACCACAATCAAGTAAGCTTCATCCCAGAAATGCAGGGATGGTTCAACATATGAAAAATTGTAAATATCATCCACCATATGAACAAACTGAAGGAAAAAAAAACCACATGAACATACCCTTAGATGCTGAAAAAGCCTTTGACAAAACGTAACACTCCTTTATGATAAAAGTTCTGGAAAGATCAGGAATACAGGAAAAAATATCTAAATATAATAGCAGTGATATACAAGAAGCCAACAGCCAACATCAAACTAAATGGAGAAATACTCAAAGCAATCCTACTAAAATCAGGAACTAGACAAGAATGTCTTCTCTCCCCTTATCTATTCAATATAGTTCTCAAAGTATTAGCTAAATCAATAAGAGTATGAAAGGAGATTAAGGGGATACAAATTGGAAAAGAAGAAGTGAAACTGTCTCTGTTTGCAGATGATATGGTTGTATACATAAGTGACACACAAAATTCTTCTAGGGAACTTCTACAGCTGATAAACACCTTCAGCAATGTAGCAGGATACATGATTAACTCAAAGAAATCAGTAGCCCTCCTATACACTAAAGATAAATGGGCTGAAAAAGAAATAAGGTAAACATCACCCTTTATAATAGCTGCAAATAGCATTAAATACCTCGGTGTAATTATAACCAAAGAAGTAACAGATCTATTTCACAAAAACTTTAAATCACTGAATAAAGACATTAAAGAGGATATCAAGAAAATGGAAAGATCTCCCATGTTGCTGGATAGGTAGGCCCAACATTTTAAATATGGCAATCCTACCAAAAGCAATCTACAGATTCATTGCAATTCCCATCAAAATCCTAACACAATTTTTTAACCGAACTTGAAAGAACAATACTTAATTTCATTTGGAATAACAGGAAAGCCAGGATTGCCAAAACAATTTTGTTCAACAAAAGAACCTCAGACGGCATTACCATCCCTGACTTCAAGTTATACCAAGAGCTACAGTAATAAAAACACCTAGTACTGGCATAAAAACAGACTTGTGGATCAATGGAATCGAACTGAGGATACAGGCATTAACCCAAAAACCTATGAACACCTGATCTTTGACAAAGAGGCCAAAATTATTCAATGGAAAAATTATAGTATCTTTAACAAATGGTGTTGGCATAGCTGAATGGTAGTGTGTAGAAAAATGCATATAGATCCAAGTCTATCACTCTGCACAAAACTCAAATCCAAGTGGATCAAAGACCTTAACATAAACCCAGCTACACTGAACTTGATAGAAAGAAAGTGGGAAATACCCTTCAACACACTGGCACAAGTGACTCCTTCCTAAATATAACACCAGTGGCACAGACAGTAAGAACAACAATCAGTAAGTGGGATCTCCTGAAACTGAGAACCTTCTGTAAGGCCAAGGACACAGTCAATTATACAAAATGACATACTACAGAATGAGAAAAGATTTTCACCAACCCTACAAATGACACAGGACTGATCTCTAAAATATACAGAGAACTCAAGAAACTAAAGCCCAAAACCTTGAATAACTCAATCAAAAAATGGAGTTCAGAACTAAAAAGGGAATTCTCAGAATTACCAATGGCTGAGAGGCACATGAAAAAGTGTTCATCTTTAGCCATGAGAGAAATGTTATCCTACAATTTGCAGGCAAATGGATGGATTTGGAGAATATCCTCCTGAGCGAGGTATCTCAAGCCCGAAAGATAAGCAGGGGATGTACTCACTCATTAGTGGACTCCAAACAAACAAACAAAGAAACAAAGCATGCCCAAGCTGCAAACCACAACCACTGAACAGCTAGGGATCAGAAACACCTTGGACTGACTCCTTGGATGCCACTCCCTCTAGAGGAACTTCTGACTCTATCTTGATGTTGTGGGTGAGAAAACTGGAACTGCCAGGAGAGGAGGCTGAACTAAGCCAATATTGGGATCTTGGGACTTTGGGACTGCCTGCCCATGGGGGAGATGGGGAGTTGTGGAGAAGAGAGAATGAGCTAATGTGGTGGGAGGGGGAAGGGACTTTGAATAAGGATATACAAGGATAGAAAATGTGACTTCTTTATTCATAATAATAATAATAATAAAAAAGTTAAAAAAGAAAATAGTAAAAATAAAAAAATGTTCTTTGTGTATCTATACGTGTGTGTGTGTGTGTGTGTGTATGGAAAGAGTATTGTATTTGTGTAGTATCTATTTATATTGTATGTGTATTTGCTATATATGCACCTGTATGTTTAGTCACACCTGGGCATACATGCTTAGGTCACAAATGCATGTTAGATGTCCTGCTTTATCACTCTTTGGCTTATTGACTTAAGATAGTATCTTTTACTAAACCTGAAGTTAGTCTGGGATCCTTAAGAGCAGTGAACCTGTCTCTGATCCCAGGGTTTAAATTCACAGGCAAATATGTGATCATATCCAGCTTCTTCAGTAGGTTCAAGCTATTGAACTCACCCCTTATGATTGCATTAGAAGCACTCATATCCATTGAGCCATTGTTTGAAAATTTTCCTAATTTCAAGTCATTGATTTAAAGACAATTGACTTTAGGATTTACAAAGAAAACATGCCATTTTTTGTTTTACAGATTCTTCCTGGTGGTCTCAAAACCATTTGGCTAGCCATTAAATGATCATTTTTGTTATTTTTAAATAAAATTATTCTGTTGTGCCCAGGGTACAGACCTCACAAAAAGCCCACGAAGAGACCAGGTCCAATGCAACGACAAAGTTTGGAGTCATTCCATCTGTCCAAAGTAGCAGAGACATAAGAGAGATCCTGAGTGGCACAAAGCATGGGTTTTTATTGGGGATGGGGGCTGGAACTGATGTGGAGTAGAAGGTGGAGCAGTCTTATACACTCAAGATATACTTAAACACCAAGGCTGCCCTGTTCAGGGAAGCACGAAGTTTAGTATCATTGAATTCAGCCAACAATTCAGATCACAGGTTGGGGAGGATTGGAAGAGATCGGCTGAACATGATTACAAATGGAGTGAGGCCAAGGTTGTAGGAGAATTCTGCACCTTCTATAGGTTGAAGGGGAGGTGAGTCATCCAGTCACCACCAGTCTCCTTTGTTAAAATTGTAAGGGTCCATTTTAGGGTGTGGTTCATATGTTCTACTTGTCCTGAGCTCTGGTATCTGTAAACACAATGCAATATCCAACCTGCCTTTGAGTTACTTGCGTTGCAAAGGCTGGTCCATTATATGAGCCGACCCACATACTTGGGTATGATATCCTCAGGTAGCGTCATCACAACTGGGCAGTTTTATATTTAGTTGGGAAGGCTTTTCTACCCATCATGAAGAGGTATCTTTAAAAACTAATATTTTCCTGGTTTTACCTTCTGTGAAGTCAGTCGCCCAGTAGGACCTGAGACTGGTTCTGCACATGCGCATCCCAGGTGATCACCTCTGTGAGGTCTGGCTTTGGTCAGCTGGCAGGCCAGTCACCTAGAGGCTACCAGCTCTATTTTGTCCCTGAGGTGGAATATTTTTAGATCACATTGTCTAAGCAGGTTCTCAGTTTCTTGGGTCCTACATGAGTGGTCCGATGAATGTGCCTCAGTAGGTCCATGGCCATTTTAGACAGCAGGATCAGTCTTCTGCACCCTGTTAGCCACCACCCTTCTGGTTTGGGAGCTGCCAATCCCTGGGCAGGTTATGTATGAGAGTCAGAGCCTTAGATTTGTATGTTGAATTATTAGTCAAAGCATGTGGGCCTGGGTCAGGCAGCACTGTGGTTTCCGTGGGCAGTCTGGGAAGGGAGTCCCCTTTCTGATGAGCCCAGAACATTTGCCAGCTTTGTGGGAAGCCAAATAGCTTGTAGCAAGTCCAGTATCTCTTGTTTGTTTTGAATTCTCTTTCTTTCTGTTGTTAAGAGTCACCTTCTTGGTATATGGTCCCATGCACATGTGGCCATTGTGAATGCATAATGGCTATCTGAATACATTGAGTTTTTTTCCTTTGAGCATCTGCAGCACGTTAATCAGTGCAATCAGTTCTGCTTTTTGTGCAGATGTCCCAGGAACGAAGCATTTTATCCATCTGTTTTTCTTCTTCTTCTTCTTCTTCTTCTTCTTCTTCTTCTTCTTCTTCTTCTTCTTCTTCTTCTTCTTCTTCTTCTTCTTTTTCTTCTTCTTCTTTTTCTTCTTTCCTGTACCACCGTGGTTCCCACATACTTCTTTCAATCGTCCTTGACAAAGCTGCTCATATCCACATACCATGTGAACTCCGGGTCCAGCAATGGCCAGTACCTCAGGTCAGGGCCTTTACCATGAGCCTGGCTGACCACCTCCGAACAGTCATGTATCAGTTGTTCTGGGACCAAGTGGGGAAACATGGTGTCTGGGTTCAGAGCCATTGAGGTGGTAAAGTGGATGCATGGGGGTTTAAGAAGAACAGTTTGACAGTGAGTCATTTATGCATTGCTCAGCCAGTGCTCAGGTGGCTGTTTGAGAATGCCTTCAAAGGCCTGGAAGGGGTCACCATCAGCTCTCTCCCCACCGTTAACCTATCCACATCTTTGACAGGCAATGTGACCACTGCTATTATTCGTAGACAAGGGCACCGTCTAGTCATGGATTGAAGCATATTGAGAGGTTTGCCACAGGGCTTTTCCATGGTCCCAGAGACTGGGTTAGGACTGAGAGTTAGGCGCTGCTGTCAACTGTAAATTTAATGGGCTTCCCCTCCTGGTGCAAGGTTACCCTGGGTTTGGGGAGGGGCACCGAACCCTATCTGTTCAGTCACTTTCTTTCCCTGATTTTGGCTACAAACATGGTAAGACTCTCTGCCAGCTCGTTTCTTGGGGCATTTTTTGGCCCAGTATCCAGTTTCACTGGTCTTTTTGTAACTTTGGTTTATTAGTATCCCAGGGCACCTTACCTTGTCCTTGTACTAAGTGGCAGAGTTGCTTTCATTTTTTTTCTCCAGGTCCACAGCCATTGCCGGCAGTATGGATACCATGTTGTGGGGTCAGCTGGTGAGGGGGAGGCGTGAGGAGGTAGGGGTGGGGTCTGCTTTTCCTTAGCTGCTAGCTTTTCTGTCTTTTCTCTAATCTTTCCTATCTATCATTTTCTCCCATTCTTAATTTGGCCTCTTTCTCTTCTACAGACTCCCTATTATCAAATACTTTGCTATTTCCATTAAATTATTCAGCAACTTATTTACTAAACATGTAACCATAAACTATAAACTATACTCTGAAGCTTCTTCCCGGATATCTGACACTGCCTGATTAACAAATGCTAATTATACTGCTGACCTATTCTCAGTGGCCTCAGGGTTCATAGGAAAGTATGCCTTGAAAACCTCCATCAGTCTCTCAAGATAGGCAGATGGTGACACATTAGCATCCTGCTGGATGTTAGAAGTTTTGGTCATGTTTGTGCTTAGCAGCTGCCTGGAAACCCTTGATTAAAGTCTGACTGTGAATTTTTAGGCTCTCCTTACCTTACAGGGTGTTGAAATCCCATTCAGGTTTAGTTAGTGAGAAGCCCTCATCCATTCAGGCTTGGTTTTTTTGGTGGAGCGATCACCCACACCCAGAACCAATTTCTGGGCTTCCATCAGGATCAGTATTTTCTTCTGTGTGTACAGGATTTGTAATAATGCTGACAGTCATTCCAGTGGGTTAATGAGTAAATATTACAGAATCCATAAGATTGTTGAGGCCCTTGTGGTTTTCTGAAAAAGGGGGTTCCAGTTGTAAAGATCAGCTATGGAAAACAGCTAATACTAGAAGGTTTCATTTCCCTGTTCATCCCATGGGTCCACCACCCACCGAAGGGGAAGAGTGGTGGAGTCTGGGTCCCTAGTGGGAGCCTCCCTCAAAGGTTGTTCTTGTGTGTACAGTGGGATTTCCAGGAGATCAGCTTCTCTACAGTTTGGCAAGGTATCTTTGGAGAGATCAAGAAAACAGGTTGGGGAGCCAAAGAGGCAGGCAGAGAATAAGGCTGAAGGAGGGGGAAAAGGAGACCCTCCTCTGTTCCTTTTTGCAACACTGAGAAAGCAGAAGAGATTTTTTTCTTCCCTTAGAGTAAGAACTGCAGGAGTTGAGGGAAGATTGTAAGGAGGAGTAACCAGAGGTTTAAGCCAGAGCACAGATGAGCAAATCATGCCCTTCTAGGTAAAAATATAGGTCAGGGTATTCAGGTCTCCCATAAATGGCATCCTTACTTTTTTCCTATAATGGACAGATTACAAACACCCTGTGGGTGCCAGTTCATTGACCATTCCAATTTACACAAAGATCCGAGGGTCCCTGTTTAAGCTTCTTTATGCCAGCATGATGTTCATGGTTCTTAAAGACCTTAGAAGGATCCAGGAACATTTTAAGAGATTGAGATGACTATTAGCTTGGCCCAGGATTTTAGCATGTTCAAATCGCTCTAGCTACCACAATAAGCAGACAAATACACAAACACAGTAAAATTCACACAGATGAGGACAAGCAAAACAGATGGCTGTGCACACATTTCAAAATAAGACAGAAGACTAATATCCTGCAGTTGCAACTTGTTTAGTGTCTTCAGAGGTAGTAGAGGGATTCTAACATTTCTAGAAGGATCTCCTGACCAACCACCCTCAGGGTCCTGGGATGTCTCCCATCCCCCCCAGCCTGTGATACACCAGCACATCCACTTATATCACCTGTAGGCTTTTCAGAAAGAGTTCTATAACTAGATACAGAAATTAGACATTGCCTAGGCAAAAACAGAAAGATATGTGCTAATGAGTGCCTTGAGACTCAATGGAGGATGGTCCTGGTGGGTTTGCGCAATCCAGAGGAGCCCCCAAATGTTGTGCCCAGAGTCTGGACTCCCAAAAAGAATATCAAAAGACTGGTTTTGATGCAGCAGCAAAGAGTCTGCTTATTGACAAGATAGCTTAGGTCACTCTGTTCATCCAACGCAGCAGTGGAGCGGGAGAGACCCTGAGTGGCACAAAGCAGGGTTTTTATTGCAGGGCTCTATGGGCTTTAGAACTGTGGAGTTACAAAGCCATGGAATTGGTCTAGGCTCAAGCTAGGGGTATCTGTTATGAATTCATTGGCTGCTGTGAATTCTAGGAATGTTTCTACATTTAGCAGTAGTCATTAAGGTTTATCTATATCAGCAGATCAGCAGATGTGTACCTGGAGACGATCTGTTCTGTTCTTAACTGTCCCCCTCCCAGGAAGGTAGTGTTTTCAGTTTTTCTGTTATTCAGGGCCAACTAGGTCAAAGGTCAGAAGCTAGGAATTGTGTGTGCAATGTCCCGCTGAATCAGGGGCCTGCATCTTCTATTCTTCTTGCAGCTTGTCATGGGTGCAGCCTGAGTATGGCCAGGGTAGGGGCTTTGGGATAAGATCTCTTTAGGCCAGGTCTCCTCAGTCCTTATAAACTCCTCCAGAAGTGTCAAAATCCAATGATCAGATACCAAAACTGGGAATAAGCTTTGGCTGGGGTTAGTTACTCATTGTCTATGTCAGAGAGGTTCTGATGGTCACTGAAGTTCCTGCTTATGATACTGCTATGAGGAGACCCAGCCAAACTCTGTACTGTCTTCAGAATGGTTAAGGAAGTTTGATGTGGGAATGTCTTTATATTTGCTGTAAAAATCATTCTTTAAATAAAAAAAAACTGTTTTGTCCATGGCGGGGTACCTTAGGTAGGTGGGAAAATTGAGGTTCAGGTAGGAGAAGAGTAGAGTCAGAGAGACTCCATCCAGCTGCCTAAGAAGACGCATGTAGGAACACAGGTGAGCTATGGGCCACAGACCATGTGGAAGAACAGATTAATGAAATGGATTGAGTTAAAATGAAAGAGCTAGCAAGCAATGTGCCTGAGACATAGGCCAAACAGGATGAAATTATTATAAGTGTCTGAGTCATTTTTGGGGGGAAAACGGCTGCAGGCAGGTATAAATCTCTGACCAGGATTGGGTCAGAAACCTCTTACAACAGATGTTGATGCCACCATCATGCTGTCTGGCTGTACTAGGGCAAAAGTTTCTCAAATCCCCTCCTTGACTTGGGTGTGCTTATGCGTTGGCTATAGGTACCTCCTGGCCTTCCAAGATGGCAGGGATGTTCATGAGAGCAGAGGGAAGCCTTCACACCAGTTTTGTTTCTCATTTTCATGTAACATCCAGCAGATAAAAAAAAATGGTGTATATGTTTCACTTTTTTTTTTTCTAGAAACATTGAAAATTTTACCCTACTTGTTTATTTGCTTGGATATTTCACTGGGAACTTAGGGTACGTTTTTCCTCTGTGACTCCACTTAACTAAGAAAGCACAATGAACTTTTAAATCCTGATATTAGTGTTTAAATACCTAAACCTGCCACTCTGCCTTTAAACTCTATTCTGTGATTATTTTTTAAGGTTCTGAAAGGATATGATTATTCATGTCAGCACTTTTAGTTTAAACCCATGCACTTTCTTGATGTGGGATGTCTTTCTAAATGCTGTGAATTATCATCGGGTAATACAGAAACTGTTTTGGCCTATGGCAAGGCATCTTAGACACTGTGAGCTTCAAGATGTAAAAGAACTCAGGTAAGCCACATAGCAAGACATAGATTAATAGAAATGCATTAAGATGAGAGAGAGCTATCAATGAGCCTGAACTGTAGGCAAACAGCATGTAAGTAGCACAAGGATCTGAGTCATTATTTGGGGCTAAGCAGCTTTGGGGCTGCAGGCAGGTCTGTGCTTGGGGCTGGACTAGAACTGACAAGTCAGAAACTTATTACACTTTCTCTTCTTGCTACTTTTTTTTTCTAAATAGGACATATTTTCATATGATCTCTCAAATGGCCTTTAGTGTTAGCCGCCCCTTCCCATATTTCCTCCTCCCCATTTCATTTTCTCATTTCTGTCAACTCCCACTATGTCCATCCATAATTATTTATTCTATTTCCCATTCCTTGGGAGATCCATCTCTCACCCTATTCCCTTATTCTATAACTAAACCCTGTGGTTATATGAGCTGTAGCTTGTTTATTGAAGACTGAACAGCTACCATTTACATACAAGTGAATAAATAAATATATTTGTCTTACTTTTTCTGATATGGATTATTTCACCCAAGATAATTTTATTTCCTATTTCCATTTTCTTTTGAATGTTATGGTTTTTTAAACTTTTTTTAAATGACCAAATAATATTCCATTTTGTAAATGTTCCACATTTTTTTCACATTCACCCATTGATAAACATCTGTCTTTATAACATAAGAATTATTCTGATGATATCTGTCTATTCTGCCTATTACTACTACTCTTTAAAGAGGAGCTGATAATAGCACAATGGATAAATCATATGGATAAATATCAAGACACCAAGTAGAAAAGAGTGCACTAAGAGAAAGAAATCCTGTTCCTCTCTTTAGTCTCTCAATGGTATAACTGAGTAACAGCAGTACAGAAGAAATTTGCTCATGAGGCCTTAACCCAACACAAAGAACTACAAGCAACTGAGGAAACTGGAGAAAGGAAAAGATGGTCTTCCCCTTGAAAGTGGACACAACTAGTTGTCTAGTGTCAACTCTTCCACTCTGTACATACTCTTAGGTCCCAAAGAAACCATACTAAATCCCCCTGACTTGCCACTAGGACGACTTAGTGCCTGTGGCTCCTCTTTGCTCTGCCTACAGCCCTCTACCCTCTCCAGATTCTCTTTTCCATGTAACCCTGCCATTTAAGCCATTTAAGCAATATGCTTCCTTGGGCTCTTGGTTCTTTCGGCTTCTCTCTTGGATCGTTCTAGGTCTCCTTGTCCTCTTAGGTCTTTTTGTCTCTGTCACTCTCCCCCATTCTCTCTCATCCCATAGCCCTGCTTAGCTTGGACCCTTTCAGATGCCTCTGACAGTATTCTTTCTTCCTCATATAAAGTACAATCTTTTTTCTCTTCAGCCGTACATTGAAGTAGTCATTCCCTCATTTTCATTCACATACAAGTGACATTATATGGATTGAAGAGGAGATATTTAGTAATGCATATCATATAAATATATGCATATAATAACAACCAGTGAAAGAATTTGAAGGAGAGCAGGGAGGGGTGAATGGGAGGGTTTGGAGGGAGGAAAGGGAAGATAGAAATCTGTATAATTATCATAATACTAAAATATAAAAAACAAAAACAATGAAAAATAAAAATGGTTATTTTAAAAAGAAGAACAAAACCAATTAATTTTCTTTTAGTGGCTGATACCTTTCCAGGACATCATATTTACTTTCTCTAATTTTCCTAGCCACTTTAAAATAGGTATTATTGTCATCTTTTGTGAATACAAAGCTAAAGCACGTGATGCTGAAACTGCAAACGCAAATGACAGCAAATATTTGTTCAGGCTGAGTTTTAGGTCTGACAAATCAGTTTTTGTGTTTTTTTTTAATTGGTTAAAGTCTTCTCAAGATAAGCTATTTTTACATCATTTCAGGCTTGAAAAATACATTAAAAATCTACAAAAATATTTAAGCCTTAGGGCCCCTATCTTAATGTTTTATTATCCAATGAAGATGAACTTTTTACTTGGTTAATCTTTTGATAATGATCAATGTGGAAAAAATTCAGATTTCTGTAGTGTTTTCCCTAGTAGCTATTGCTCTGTGAACCTCATGTCATGAAAAAAAGGAGCACTGGATTTGTTTAAGTGTTTTCCTACATGAAAGTAATGCAAGACACAAAAGGTGGTTTTTAAGAATGGTGTCAGAACTCACACAGCAGAGAAAGTAAAGCTGCAGGGTTTATGTTACCTCTCTTTGTCCTCAAGGACTGTAGTAGGAGCACATGGCCACGCTCACCAGTTGCACATGGAATTTCCAGATCCAGAAAACTCTTGCTCGGCTTATGCCCCTAGATTCTCATCTCTACATCCATTTGATGATATTCACCAACTCTACAATAATATTCTTATGAACACTGATCTGTATTGCTTATTGATCAAGCTTACCTCCAGAAAGCATCTTCTTCCTTGGAGAGAAAACAGAATCCCTTCACACTGCCAACACCTAAAAGGACTTTATCCTTCAACTTCTGTGAAAAGTTGGACTTAGTTTCCTTTCTACCTTTTTTTTGCCTTTGAACTTGAATATTTCATCATAACAGGAGAGGCATAGAGTCCATAATTGTCTAGTTCATCTTTCTATAGAAGAAGCAGAAGCTGGAAATTAAACTCACTGCTGGAATGTGTTTGGAATTAGATGAGGTAGGAATTGGACACTTGTGTTTTTGTTCCATTATTTAACTCCTGGATGTAATTTGCTATTTCCTTATAGGTATATCTGATGAACAGCAGTTCACATTAGTAATTCAAAGCAAGCACTATTGTAAATGCCATCTTCAATAATTTTTCATTAATGTGCAATTCCAATTGTTTTTAAGAATAGAACTTGGCTCATGGGTGAAAGTACAAAGAGAGGAGAGGGTCAATTTTCAAGTCATGAATAGTGACAAGTGAAATTATATGGAGAAAGGAAATCAATCCTACCAAATGGAACAGGGCAAAGGAGGAGCAGAAGTAAATGAATCATTACCCCCAGTAATCCAATTTCCCCACATTTGTGAGCTAGTGTCTGAAAAGGGACTTGGTGCTTTGCTGATGATAAAATATTATCAATAGATTTTGAAGCAACTTCAGAGACTTGAGCCTACTACTTTTCAGGGTAGGCATTTTCTATGGCTGAGAGAGTATGTCTGAGATTTTTATTTTTTTTAAATGACTCTTCACAGATTTCTTTTTTATTTAAGTCTACTTGACTTTGAGATGAGGTTGTGTTCAGGGGAGTTTGTTTATGGTTGTGAGCCTAGCCTTTAACGGCTGAGCCATCTCTCCAGTCCGTTCCGGGGAGTTTGTATATCTCATTTGTTTGCATCAACTATCAAACTGTATGGAGTAGCAGCATGAGTCTGATCTTCATTAAAAGAGTGCTGAGTTTGAAACTGGCCTGTATCAGCTTGAATGGCATGGCCAATATAAAGAAGAAATACCTATGTCCTTTTGTTCTTTCAAACACTGAAGCTGTACACTAGGTTTTCTTCCAAGTCCTTTTTGTATCACATTCTACAAACAGGAAATGATGTTTTTGCTTCCTTTAACTCTATGAACATATGACTCTGTTTAAAATTTAACATCTAAATTGTAGACTGTTGTCTTATACAAATTAGAGGCAAAATTAAATAAGAAGGAATATTCTGAAATTGTTCATACCTGATTATCACTGTGAAATTTACTCCAGCTTTTGAAAATTTGGACAAAACTTGAAGAATTGGGTTTTATAATGTATCTTACTCTATCTAAAGAGATATAGTTATTTTATCTTCCATTTTGTTGTTGTTGAATAAGCCTTAAATTTGACAGGAAGGCTGATGTGTTTCTTCTTAGATTCTTCTGAAGTATTGAACTGGCACATGGCTGTCTAAAGCAGTTAATGCCATTGTGCATGTATAGTTGCTTAAGTTGGTTAATGAGATTCTCTTTGCTTGGATAAGTTTATGTTCCTTGGAGGGATGAAGTATATATGCTGTTTCAGAAACTGTTGCTTATCGTAGGATCATAGCTCTGATTAGAATGATGATGTTAGAGCAAACCGAGCTGGTATGAAAGGATCATGTCTAAACAACAAGCCTAATTTAGCGAGAGAATCAAATGGCACCTGGCCGCAGGAATGGAAAACACTTCCATGTAGATTTTTCAATGACTGTTTCAATTTGGAAGGCAATTGAGGAAGAGATGGGTCTATTACTGAAATGAGAGAGTTTAGAAAGAAGGAGAAAGAGAACAGGAAATGAATTTTTAAAAGAGAAAGGAATCAAAAAATTAGATTCTGCTTCTCTGAATAAAATGCTTGTGACATTTATAGCGGATAGGGTTTTATTGCTCTGAGCCAAGTAGAAGGGGATGTTTTGCTTTTGGTGTCACCTGAGGACAGATTTCTAGGGACTAAGGAAATTTTTCTGAAAGATTATTTTTTCCTTAGCTTGCCCCTTTCTAGCTTTCCATATGTCAATCCATATATATATATATATATATATATATATATATATATATATATTCCATTCAAGAATTCTAAATCTTTATAAACTAGATTACAAGGCAGTTCAGGAAGGGAAAGTAGCTTCAAGTTAAGGAAAACAAATATTCATTTCTCAGATACAGTTTCTGGGATAAGAAATTAAATTATTTTTAAGAAACATCATAAGAAGAGTGATAAGATGGCACACCTTAAGCTTGATGCTGCTTTTATTAAGAGTCGGGTAACTGCTATACAAATTTCATAGCCTGCAATGATAGCTTTTAACCTCCTAGTTCAAAAGTAGAAAACAACATACAGAAATGTGAGTGATCTACTGCTTAGAAAGATTAGCTTTTATGGGTTCATCATCATCTAATACCAAAAGTTATATTTTTATATTGTGAAATTGTTTTTTTTCCTTTGGTTCCATTTATTTTCAGTGGTCAGAAGACCCAGCTCTATTCACACTGCTGGGAAAGAGATGGGAAATGACAGAATTGGTAAATTTTACTGTGCAGTACTTTGTTGTTAACAGTGACAGTGCCTGGCTCTTCCTTGTTCACCCTCCATGCAGACAACTGAGCCCCAGGAACAGTGAGAGGGAACCCCTCAAAAAGATTCCATTTTATCCAAGATCACACACCTTAATATAATGTTGTTATCTGTCAGTGAGGATTCTGATGGTCCAAAGAAAGGACCAAAGGTTTTAAAAATACTCAATAAAACCAAAATAACTTAGATTGACTTTTGTGCTTTTGCAAAAGACAAATAAAAAATAAACTTCTATCAGTTGCTTACTCTGTTTCAGGCATAGTTCTAGATAGAGAGTGAGAAAACATTGAGTTCTGCTTTCACCGAATTAATCGTTTTTCTGGATGGTGTCAGGGAAAAAAAAAGAGAAAGGGGGAGGGAGGAAAAAAGAGAGAGAAGGAGAGAGAGGAGAGGAAGGGAGAGGGTGGGCCAGAAAGGGCGATACTCAGAATCACTAATTGAAGCTTAGGCTGAATCTGAATGACCATGGAAAGTCAGATGACTCGCCAGATCCGTGGATTTAAATATTCGAAACTTCACTAGAGAACACCAGAAAACCTTCAAGCCAGGAGGTCTTGCAGTTTCTCTTTTTGGATGCTGTGAGTGGAATGACTGGAACATTGGACCAGGGTAGTGGGATTATGCTGGTAATGCAAATATTTGTCCTGCCTACGGGTTTAATAAAAGCTGATTGGCTGAAGGCAGACAGAAAGTGTGGGTGGGGTTACCAGGCTAAGAGAACTCTGGGAATATCTCAGAACAGACACAGAAGCCACAGACCTGCCACAGAGACAATGCAGAAACCAGGAGACACGGGGGAAAGAAGCTGAAATGCTGCTCTGAGAAAAGGTACCGAGTCACATGGCTAAACAAGATGGGTTAAATTAAGAACAAGTACTAGGAAGTTATATGCTTGGCCCTTAGGTCAATCAGCATAAAAATAATATAAGCCTGTGTGTGATTATTTGAGACTAAATGGGGCTGAGAATGGAACCAAGCCTCTGGTCCAGGTCTGGAAAGTCCAGGCCAGAAACCTAATGCAACAGAGTAGCATTTACTGATAAGAATGACTTTCACTTGGATCAGCAGAGGATAAGGGGAGGAAATTTTAACTCCATACAAGGTAGACTGTTGCATGAACCAGAGTTTCACAGGAATAAATCAGGCTATTTCATATTTAAAGGGGTTTTTACCTCAGATGCGCAATTGGGTGACCAATATCTTTTACGGATGGGAGAAAAACAATTCATGTATCAGGTATAATTTAAAGTGTTATCTGGGTGGCCTTTGTAATAGAAGATTGAGGCCTGTGTATAAACTGACTCATTACTTTTTGCTAACTTCACCAAGAAATTGACAAAAAGTACATCTGTGGCTTTGATTAAATAACTCTTGCATAGTATCTACTATTTGAAATAACAAAGATGCTTAAATAATTAAGTATAATTATTCTGTTTTCATTTTATCTCAGCTGTAAAATGCATAAGATATTCGTGAGAACATTAGCCTAAAAGAAACACAAGAAGGAAGGCTGAACACTTGAGGGAGGAAAGGACTTGCTGTATTATGCTGACTGCCTCAGCATTGCTAAATATAACAGACAGATGTAAAATTTTGCCAAATGCCAGGTTTATAGCTGAGGGAGAAATTTCACATTGAACTTTGTTGAGTACAGAGAGATCACACAAGTAGATAATATCCAAAGGTTCTCACCTCACGTTATTTCATTTCAGAGGAATCTAAAACAAATGACAGTTTTACTGTTTATTGTTTATGTTATTGCTTAATGTAGATAAGAATTTTCTTTGTGAGTCTATGTATTTTAGATTCTGATATGTAAAAAAGTTTTGAAGTTGAGAGGCCTTATTATTTTTTATGAGAGATATAATAAAGATCACATTCTTTTTACAGACCAAGATATCTTATTTCCGGCAAAAGAAACATCTCTCCAAACAGTTTCTCTGTTTTCTGTGGCTCTTATTTTTATTTATTAGGATATTAGGTTTTACTCCTTCTAAATTTTAATATTTAAATGACTTTAAACTCTATATAACTTTTTAAGTTTTTGTCTTTTCTTTAGCTCACAGTAAGTAATTCTAAGATCTGAGTATAACATGACCAGTGTCTCACTCATCCATCATCACAGGAACTTCCTTTTGTGGTAGATGAGAACTACCCCAGTGACCCCCTACTGGACAATGAATGTACCATGTCTTAGGGTTTCTATAGCTTCAATGAAACATCATGACCAAAAAAAGCAAATTGGGAAGGAAAGGGTTTATTTGGATGACACTTCTAGATAACAGTCCATCAATCAAGGAAATCAGGGCGAGAACTCAAATAGGGCAGGAGATGGAGGCAGGAGCTGATGCAGAGGCTATGGAGAGATACTACTTACTGGCTTGCTTCCTGTGGTTTGCTCAGTCTGCTTTCTTATAGAACCCAGGACTACAAGCCTAAGGATGGCATCATTCATTATGGGCTGGGCCCTCACCCATTGATCACTAAGAAAGGAATTGACTTACTCTACTGCCTACAACCCAAACTTATGGAGGCTTTTTCTCAATTGAGGTTTTATCTTCTCAGATAACTTTAGCTTTTGTGAAGTTCAGGTAAAACTATTGACCACATATCCAGAGTAACAGTCTTTGGCATAATCATCAGCCCTAAATGAAATGTATTCATTAAAGATCTCCATAGATAAACATTAAAAATTAATTAAAACATTTCTGGGAACTATGGGGGAAAGAAGGAGAAATGTTGTAAGAGCCAGCAGGGATGTGTGATACCAGGAAAACCCTCCTTCAGATACACAAGACTGATGTGCATATGAATTCACAGAGACCATGGCAGCATTTGCAAGGCCTGAGCAAGTCCAAATGAGATGGAATCCCAATGAACTACTATCCATAACCTAGAAGCTATCTCCAATTGATAACCACTTACAAAGAAAAAAGTTTTTCCATGGATTCTCACTGGGTATACTCATCACAAATTCCATGCCCAGCATTTTCGAAATTCCATCTTCTATTGTATTGTTTTGGCATTTTTCTTTTAACTTAATGGTCTTCTACTTGTATATTATGGTTTCTGATTTTTGAGCTTTGAGTGTGTGTGGTGGGGTGGGGGGAAGAGAGAGAACATTTCTAATACAGTTTTTAATTCATTTTTTGCCTGGTAGTTTTCTAAAGATAGAGAAAAATTAAATGTGGAGTTAGAAGAGTGAAGAGATGGGAGAATCTCATTGTAGATAAATGAGGGGACACTGGTCAGAAGATGTTGTATGTAAAGAAATATTTTCAATAAAATTTATAGGACAAAGTTCACTCCTTTCATGCTTCTGTGTCTATTTACTAAATTTACCTGACCTATTTTCTCCCAGTAGTTATATTTACATCCTAAATGGTACATTTTATACTAATTTATTATTATGTCAATGAAAAGTATTATATTAATAATTCCCTATTGGAAGGATAGAAAGTTTAACTTTTTTGCCACTACCCCAGCTCATTTCCTCAATGCTTTCCTCTCTCTTCCTCTTATCCTAGCTTTTACTTCCTCAGCCCCATTTTATATCAACAAATCAGTATTTCTTTGAAAAACATTTAGTATCAGAATGAGATCCTAAAAAGGCAAGAAATAAAAACAAACCCAAAGATATTGACCAAAAAATATAACTTGAACAATAAGAAAAATGAATTTTCATTTCAACAAAGTAAATCTTGTGGAATCTTAATGTAGTTCAACAATGAAGGTGTGTTTCGGTTATCCAAAGCTCATGATATTTGTAAAGACGTGTGCTTAATTCCTCCCATACAATGCCTTGGCATTGTTGAAACTTTTATATTAGAACTGATTTATTCACTAGCTTTAAAATATTATATATACTGAAAACATTTCATGGAAATTCAGGGCTCTGTGTCCCCTAGTATCCTTTTGTAGTCCTCTATTGCTGAAATTTTGCCCTTTGCCACCTATTATCTTAATATCGTTGTTTCATTATAAAAGCAATATATTGCCTGTTCTTGTGTGCAGACTGATGATAATTCTAAACAATGGCCATCTACAGACTTAATTTGCATACATAGTTACTATACGGAAACTATGGTGAAAAGAAAATTGAGCCTCTCAAAGGCAAATATTTTGAAGACATTAAATATCTTCCTATATCTTTTTTCCTTCCTTCCTTCTTTTCTTTCTTCCTTCCTCTCATTACTTTCTTTCCTTCCCCCTTCCTTCCTTTTCTCTCTCTTTCTTTCCTTCCTTCCTTCCTTCGCATTCCCTCTCTTTCTTTCTCTGTTTCTCCCCTTTCACTCTCTAATACTAAAATAACTTCAAAGCATCACACCACCTTTTATCTTCTTTTGATACTGTTTTATTATTGCTTTCCCCTTAAAGTTTTTTATCATATAATTTCTTTCATTTTTATCCCATCATACTAACATCCTCTTATTTATTTTCATGTCATCAACTAAAGCAAATCTTCAGTCTCTTGAAAGTGTCCTAGCTGCCCTTATATTCAGACATCTCAGATGGCAATATGCTCATATGTACATGTGTAAGAGGCACTATTCACAAGCTCTTCTCTTTTAGGTACTTTTCTATATTCTTTAAATAAATCATTAAGTAAAATTCTTATTACGAAACATACCTGGAAAGTAAATACTTTGAGTTTTGGATATTCAAATACATTTCTTTTTCATTGGACTATAATAATATTCAGCACAATTTAGTTGTTGGATTAAAAATTTATTTTTTCTTATTGATCAGCTTAATTTTTTTATTTTTGTTTTGATTTGATGTGGTGACTTTCTAGAAATTCATTCTGGCACCAAATAAAAGACTGCTTTGAAAACAGAAAATAGGTCAGAGGAGAGGAGAGCAGAGACTGAGTGAGGGCATCCAGTTTAACATGATGGTAGCCACATTGGTCGTAAACCTGTTGGTTGCTATTTAATCCTGACACACATCCAAGCCTTATAGATAATTGAAGTCATTAAGTTAGTCAGCTATGATCAGAGAAACTTCTGAGTTACATTTGGTAAGTCCCTGGTTCATGAAGCTGAGCTGTGGGCTGCTTTTGTCCAGTTTAGCAATTAACTTGTTCCTTTTCATCTTGGGTTCTTGGATCTTCTTGTGCTGCTACCATGCAAGAAATGCTTCTGCTCATAAGTCCTTAATAAAATGCACTTGGTTCTGTGCTGGGGTTTGTCTTTCTTTTTAGTTCTGTAGGCATTTCTGCTTTTGGTAGCTTGTATTTTGTACTGAAACTAGTTGGGCCAATGGTTATGTTGATTTGGTTTTACACACTTGTAGGGCGCGGTTGGCCCTTGCACAACTTGCTGGAACATTCTATTGCACCTTCGCCGATTATGCCAATTAGGCGTCGAGTAGTGACCTATCCGATGCGATCCCTGAATATGCTAATGAGGTATTACTTTGGACCAATCACCAGCTATATGTTAATGAGGTATTACTTTGGACCAATCACCAGCTATATGATAATGAGGCATTACATTGGGCACCAATCACGCACCCCGGCTTCCCTATATAAGCAGGCTGCATTTCAGGCTCGATGTCTTCTTTCCACCATTCTCAACTGAGCTGTACTCCAATAAAGTGTGATCCGAGAAGAATCGTGCATGTGGTGACTCATCATTCTGCAGGACAGAAAGCGGCTCGCCACACACACTACTGAAAATGAAAGAGATGATAGATTCTAGAATGATTGAGAATCTGTGTATTGACAGGATGTGGGACATTATTAAAAGTTATTTTTAATAATGCCAAGCACTAAGATCTATGGACCTTTGACAGATGGTAATGTGAGCTTTTGAAACACAAAGGGGCAATGGTAGAGCAATGATTGGATGCTTTTAGAAGATACAATTTGGCAGTGAATGTGTCAAAGTTCGTCTGAGATACATAAATGGCTATAAAGTTGGATTTACAGAGCTGGAAGAAAAAGTAATGTTTCTGGAGATACAGGATTGGATACAACTTGATTTTAGGTAGAAATATAAGCTCTTAATACCTGAGAGATTGCTAGGTAGATCAGAGGTTAGAGAAGAGAAGACCAAGATGACTTGAGGAATGTTCACTACCAAATTCTAATAAGAGAAAGATGAGCCAAAGATCAGATGAAATATAAAAGTATAGTTTAAAGAAGTAGCAGGCATGCTTTTGCACATAAAAGCAAAGCAAAAACTTTTTTCAGAAAGGAAAATACAGCCAATAGTATAGGTTCTTTTGGAAAACAAGACAAAAAGGAGTCAAGAGTCATTGTAATTCACCTGTGATAAGGGATGCTTGTTAAAAATCATATGGTCCAATGCTATAGCATGTTGTCAACTATATGAGTGGTGGACAAAAGAATAAAAGCAAATATTCAAAATAGTTTAGTCTAGTTTGGCTGTGAAGAGAGTAGTTTGTGCGGGATAGGAGAAGGAAAAAAGGACAGAGGGAGGTTCCTTTTTTCCCTTTTTTTTTTTTTAAATGGGAACAACTTGTACACGAGTAATAATAATAATAATGTTTCCCTCTCATCTCCTCACAGTTCTCCACATATCCCCACCCAATCAAACTATAATTCAAGTACATTTTACAAAAAAATCTATTTTGGGGGAGGGACAAAAATTTACTTAACATTTGATTAAAAACAGTAAGAAAGGTGGAACTGCAAGGGGTAAACTTAGTAAACCCCATGGCTGGATACTTTAAGTTTCTTAACATCCTTCCCCTCATTTTTACTTAAAAGTTTTATTTTTCATTTTGCATACCAACCACATTTTCCTGTCCCTCCCCTTCTCCCACTCACTCCTCTGCTTCCCTCCAAATTCCCATCTAATCTTCAAAGAGGGTAAGTCCTTCCCTTTGGAGTCAACAACAATAGTCATGTAAGTTGAGGCAGGACCCAGCCCCTCCATTCTGTATCAAGGTTGAGCAAGGCATCCCTCCATAGGGAATGAGCTCCAAAAAGCCAGTTCATGCACTAGGGATAAATCCTAGTCCCACTGCCAGAGGCCCCACAAACTGCCCAGACCCCACAACTGTCATACACATTCAGAGGGTCTAGCTCAGTTCCATGCAGGTTCCCCAGCTGTCAATCTAGAGTAAGTGAGCTCCCAGTAGCTCCTCAGCTGTTTCTGTGGGCTTCTCCATCATCATTTTGAACTCTTTGCTCATATAATCCCTTTTCCTATCCTTCTACTGGACTTGGAGCTCAGCCTAGTCCTTAGCTGTGGGTTTCTACTTCTGCTTTCATCAGTGGATGAAAGTTCTGAGGTGACAATTAATGTGGTCATCAATTTGTTTACAGGGGAGGCCAGTTCAGGCTACCTCTCCACTATTGCTTGGGGTTTTAGCTGGGGTCATTCCTGTGGGTTCCTGGGAATTTTCCTAGCACTAGGTTTTCTCATTAACTCCCAAATGGCTCCCTCTTTTAAGACTTCCCTGGAGTGGATGCTGAGCTAATTCACCTTTGGACCTCTTGCCCTTTCTGGGGAGGGGTTGGGGAGGAGGGGAGGAGGGAGACTGAAGGCTGACTGAGAGGGGTTGGGAGGGGTCGGGAGTGGGAAAGGAGTTGGGACAAGGGGATAAAAACGACTTAGTTCTATAAAAATTAAAAAATAAAAAGATTTAATTTTAAAAATGCTTGGTCAATAAAAAGAAAAGAATGGGTATTTAGAATGCTCTTAAATATTATACTGGATTAGGAAAGTGGGTTTATGATCTTACCAGTCAGTCAGTTGTGTAGGTTACCAGGCCTTAAGTTTACATAGATGGCTATTGGCTACATTCAAGATACAAGTGCCACTGTTGCACTCTTGGGAATATCTTAAAGTGCTGATTAATTTGGGGGCTCACAATCATTTATTCATTATAACTCTGACTTTTCCAAAGTCATAAGGCTACTAAGAGATAACACGAGAGTCTGAATACTCTACCTAAATTAAAGACTGTTCTTTTTCATTTCTTTTTTTGAAAATCCCTATTCTAGCCAGCTTCTTGCCATCACTATCTATAACCTGACAGAAAGGCCACATCCGGCTCTTACCTTCTTTTGTGGTCCAGAGTTAAAAATTACTCTCATATTTTTATAATTACTAGAAAACACAATTTTGAAAATGGAATAGTACCCTATGGTATAGAAAACTTTATAAAATTCAAATTTTAATGTCTACCATTAAAATTTTATTTGAAAAGAGCAGTAGCTATACTTACTCATTCAATATTCCTATAGATGTTTTTTTTAAATTAATGCAGTCTTTTTTAAATTAATGAAGTTTTATAGTAAAACCAAGGCTATCCCTAACTGATTACTAACAGTTGAGCTAAAGATGTGAAGTAGGCTTTGATAAAAAGTGTAATAAAGGAACACCAATCAATGCACATGAAATCTTAAGAAAACTGTATATGTAACTCTGAAGATAGGTAATTGCATGTTCTTAAATGACAGGAAAATGGAGAATTATCCTTGTGTCATGGCTGAGATTTTTTTTGAGCAGAAATAAGCCAATAATCTTTTGGTTTATTCATGTGTCCATCTACCATAAGATATTTTAATGAAAATAGATTAACGACGACATATATTGATCCCAAAACCAAGGATATTATCTGACCTTTCACAGAAAATTGCACACCTCCTTGTTCTGACTTCAGATTGTTAAGTTTGCCCTTTTTCTCATGGGTAACCTAATTGTACTTAACACTGACTCTCATATGTACTCTGCGGTTATGGGCAGTTTATTGTAAGAAAAGCCAGTTCACAGTATCCTTCATAAAACTGTAACACAGGGGTAGAAAATCTTAAGGAATTCTACTGTATTTTAAACATCTTTTCTAGTTCATTTTCAAGGAGTGGTTAATTTTTCTTAGCTAATTTCTTTTTACACACACTATAATTATACAATTGCACAACAGTACATCTTTAGGTCTGAATTCTAATTGTTCAATGATTGAAGATTGAACATTTAATCTCACTAATTATGTAAATTCATTCAGTTACTGGTCTTTATTTTCTTTGAACTTTTCCTTTTTTTGAACATTTCTCTTTTAGAACAAATCCAACAAAACTTAATAAATACTATTTATTAACAGAATTTGGAAGGCTGCATGCACATTTTCAAGCATGGAACTATGTATACTGGAGAAAACTGTAAAGCAGGTAAAAATACAGAGATCTGCCTACAAGGCTAGTTCCATACTTTATTTTATATTTGGCTTATACTACATCAGTCAAACTGTTAGGTACATTTCTTTCATTTATCCTGCAAAAGTTATATTGGGTATGTATAATGGATTCTTTCATGAAGATGCAGTATTAGCACTGTTATTCCAAAATGTTTTGTGAATTTCTTCTTAAAGGAAAAATGTCTTAGTTGACATTTTTGTGCTCAATTCAAGAACCTTAGAAAGTGGCCATCATATATATTTGCTAGATTTACAAATGGTATTCATGGTCTCTGGCTTTCAGGGTAAGATCATTCTCCAGGTAAAGTGTTTACTCATCTGCCTTATTATCTGAGCTTAGTTTGATTTGTTTTTCTCTATTGACAATTTATATCTTAAAGAGATTCATTGTTTTATTTGGGATCAGTTTTTTGGTTACCATAAGGCATTAGAACAAGCATTGATGGCATGTTCTCTTGTATTCAGTATGTGTATGTGTGTGTGTTTGCATATGTGTGTATGACTAGTGTTTTGATTTCCACATACCAACAAGGGAAAAAAGGAAGGCAGTTTTCCAATGGAATTTTCTTCTGATTTTTCTTTACAGAAAGTAAAGTTTAATCAGTATTAATATTTTCAAGTGCTAATGCTCATTTTATCTAGATGAACAAATTTATTATTTTCAGGGTTGCAGAAACTAGTTAACTAATCCAAAGGCTACTCATTTGTCTATAGTCTTACATTTTTAAATTTAAGTTTGTTTATTCATGTGTGTGTGTGTTTGTGTGTGAGGGTGTGTGGGTGTGTGTGTGTGTGTACATGTGTGTGATGGTGTGAGATCCCAGTTAGGTAATTATCATTGAAAGACCCTTAGAGACTGGGGCCCAGAAACCGACAGCAGACCACTGGATGCAAGAAGCAAGAGATTATTCACACAGGTGCCGGCGGGTGATCAGCAGCTTTGACTAACTCAGCGTGCTGGGCACAAAAAGCAGTCCCCTTTTATAGGGAAAGGGGGGTTTCATCAAGCTTAGGCATAGTGACATACATCTTATTGGTTACCTTAAATCATGCACAAAGTTCAGCTAAGAGGCAAGGTTGTAAATCATATACAAAGTTCAGCTAAGGGGCAAGGTTGTAAATCATATACAAAGTTCAGCTAAGGGGCAGCAAGGTTGTTTATTCTGATTGGGTCCTGGAAAAACCACGAACATCTGGTTTGGGTTTAGATTAAGCACTCCCAGCACTTTCTGCCCTCCTGTAGCCAATTCCAGCACTTTCTGCTCTCCTGTTGCCTTACGTATCTGTTCCAGATGGCCTCCAACAGGCAGGTCCTGGATTTATTGGTGGCTTGCCCTCAGGTTGACTCTTGATAACTGGCCTTGTGGAAATTTTACACTGGTCAGGTTGTTTAGGGTCGCGGTCTTTCAATCATCTGCCCAATGTGAGTGTTGGAAGAGCAGTGAAGACTCATAACTGCTGAATCATCTACCATCTACTACTCTGAGTATTAATGAGTTTCAGGACCACTGAACTGAAGATTATATTTTGATTTATGTGGTGCACATGCTAGAGGAAGCACTCTTCAAATTCTAGATCAAGCACATGGAGAGCTGTTGGGCCCTTCTGAGGCCACGGGGTTGAGTCCCAGTGTAAATTCCTAAGCCTTCCTAGAGTTTGGCGACCTGTCTCTGGTCATAAACTCCACGTGTGAGTGACTCAGCATAGCCTGACCTAAGACCGCCTCTGCCTAGCCTCTGCTAACATACTCTTGGCCCTTTTCCCCCACCCCATCTACCCCATCCCAAGACTTCCACTCCCCTCTCACAGCCCTAAATAAGCCCCAGACTGATGCAATAAAGTGAGTTCTTCCTACCATGAGGCTCCCGACTCAGCGTATGATTTCCTCCAGTGGCTAGGGGGTGCTGGTTCATCGACATTCATCATCTCGCTCCAACCCTAGGAAGAGGCTGGCTGGTCCGGATCTCCCTCTGCCCTATCTGCTAGACAGAAAGAGTCTGGCAGAGAGCAAGCTGCTTCACCTATACAAGTCTATTCTATTCTTTCAGAGATTAGAAAGTGGAGCTGTGGTGGTTATCCAAGTGTGCATATGAGGGCAATGTGCCTAAGAACACTGAACAAAGTAACAAACAAAACAGCCTCAGTTGGTTCTTAAGGAACTCAATATAGAAGGTCCAGCCAGATGTTTTTCTACTACCTGCCAACTTTTGGACTGTTGTATTAGGAAGAAGAAAATCTTCTTCGTGTTTGAAGTGTTTTGTTTTTGGGGTTTTATATTGCTCTCATTCTTCTAGCCACATCTGCTTTTCGACAAAATTTCTTCTTGAATGATATAGGTTAGGCTTCCTAAGATACTTTTGATTTATTTAATAGGTATCATAAGCATTGTAAGGAATATCATTATTTGGCTAATTTCTCTCTAATTCAAAGTGACTCAAATACTGAAATAATACTGAATTTTAAATGTGAACATAATTTAAAATTTTTACACTTGTTTATTATCATATTTTAACTTTATACACATAAAGTGAACAGGTGCTTCTTACTCTTGAATGCCTAGAAGTTAGTGAAATTCTAGATGAAGGGATATTTTGGTTTGAGTAAATTCCATACACTTGGATATTATTTGACATTTTTGTGAAATCCTCACTATTTATTAACATAATCTTATAATTTTTAGTAAATATACTAAGCATAACCTTTTGTATTTTAATTTTTTTTCTTTCACTGATAAATTTCTGGGCATAATGATTAGAATAGATGTTAAAAGATAGATGAACAAGTAGATTATATTTCATAGTTTGAAAAGATATTTTAAGCCAATTTAAAAATGTATCACTTTTATATTTTGATATTGTCTCTCTACCAAACTCTTCTATATATCCTTCCTTGTTGTCATTTTAATTCATCCTTCCTTTCATTAATTGCTTTTATATGCATATATGTGGTTGGTTATGCATATATTCCTAAATATAACACACTCAGTCCATATAATCTTAATTGTTATGAATGTTTCCAGGGCTTCATTTCATAATGGATAACCCTTTGGTGTGCTCCTCCCTAGGGAAGAACAATCCCCACACTGTCTACATTCCTTAGTGGTTTGTATGAATGACCTGAAACTCACATTGTAGCTCAAGCTGGCCTAAAACTCAGAGATCCACCTGTCTCTGCTTAAAGAGTGCTGAGATTAAGGCATATGCCACTGTTTCCTGTTTTTTAATCCAAGAATTTAAACATGAATGAAAAGTACCTGGTAGATGTCTACTTAACACTCATGGCAGAAGACCATCATCAGTTGATCTTGGAAATAGCTTGAGAGATTATGGGTTTCTGGAAGCCACTACTGTTACAGAGAGGGGAACACCATGAATTCTCACTCATTTGCATGTTTAGTGTTCACGATTCACTTTTGAGTACTGTAAACCTTGCTTATAGATCACATAGTTTTAAAATTCTGCATGAATATTGCCAAACTCTTTTTATGAGCCACAATAATCCTAATATTCAAGCCATGCAAAGATGCAGCAAAGAAAGAAAATTAAAGACCAGTCTCCCTCATGAACACTGATGCAAAAATTCTCACCAAAATGCTGGCAAACCGAATCCAACAACATATAAAAAAGTCATCCACCATGATCAAGTAGGCTTCATCCCAGAAATACAGGGATGGTTCAACATATGAAAAACTGTAAATGTCATCCATCATATAAACAAATTGAAGGAAAAAAAACAACACATGATTGTCTCCTTAAATGCTGAAAAAGTCTTTGACAAAATCCAATACTCCTTTATGATAAAAGTCCTGGAGAGATCAGGAATACAGGGAAAATACCTAAATATAATAAAGGTGATTTATAATAAGCTGATGGTCAATATCACCCTAAATGGAAAAAAACTCAAAGCAATCCCACTAAAATCAAGAACTAGACAAAACCTCTCCCCTTTTCTATTCAGTAGAGTTCTTGAAGTTTTAGCTAAAGCAATAAGAGAAAGAAAGGAGATAAGGGGGTAAAAATTGGAAAGGAAAAAGTGAAACTATCTCTATTTGCAGATGATATGTTTATATACATAAGTGATCCACAAAATTCTACCAGGGAATTTCTACAGCTGATAAACACCTTCAGCAATGTTTCTTCTTTGGATACAAGATTACCTTAAAGAAATCAGTATCCCTTCTCTACACTAAAGATAAAAGGGCTGAAAAAGAACCAAGGGAAACATTGCCCTTTATAAAAACTGCAGATAGCATTAAATGCCTTGGAGTAACTATAACCAAAGAAGTAACAGATCTGTTTGACAAAAACTTTAAATTACTGAAGAAAGAAATAGAAGAGGATATCAGAAAATGAAAAGATCTACTATCTTTCTGGATAGGTGGGATCAACATAGTAAAATGGCAATCTTACCAAAAGCAATCTACAGGTTCAATGCACTGCTCATCAAAATCCCAACACAATTTTTTACAAACCTTGAAAGAACAATATTCAATTTCATTTGGAATAATAGAAAAGCAAGGAATTGCCAAAACAATTTTGTTCAACAAAAGAACCACAGGAGATATCTCCATCCCTGATTTCAAGTTATACTATGGAGCTACAGTAATAAAAACAGCCTGGTACTAGCATAAAAACAGACTTATGGATCAATGAAATAGAATTGAAGATGCTGACATTAACCTACACACCTGGGAACACTTGATTTTTGACAAAGAGGGCAAAATGTTTGATGGAAAAAAAAATAGTATCTTTAACAAATGGTGTTAGCATAACTGGATGGTAGTGTGTAGAAAAATGCAAATAGATCCACACCTATCACCCTGCACAAAACTCAAATCCAAGTGGATGAAAGACCTCAACATAAACCCAGCTACACTGAACTTGATAGAAAAGAAAGAGGGAAATACCCTCCAACTCTTTGGCACAGGTGACCACTTCCTAAATATAATACCAGTAGCACAGACAGTAAAAACATCAGTCAATTAGTGGGACCTCCTGAAACTGAGAAGCTTCTGTAAAGCCAAGGACAAAGTCAATACAACAAAATGACAGCCTACAGAAGAGAAAAAGATTTTTACCAATCCTACAAGTGACAATGGATTGATCTCTAAAATATATAGAGAACTCAAGAAACTAGAGCCAAAAACCCAGAATAACCCAATCAAAAAATGGTGTTCAGAAGTAAAAAGGGAATTTTCAGCAGAATTAGAAATGACTGAAAGGCACATGAAAAAGTGTTCAACATTTTTAGCCATTAGAGAAATGCAAATCAAAACAACTTTGAGATACCACCTTACACCTGTCAGAATGGCTAAGATTAAAAATACAGATACAGCCTATGTTGAAGAGAATTCGAAGTGAGGGGCACACTCCTCCATTGTTGGTGGGAGTGTATACTTGTTCAGCCACTTTGGAATGCAATATGGCGGTTTCTCAGAAAACTGGGAATCAATCTCCCCAAGGATCCAGCAATACCACTACTGGTCGTATACTCTAAAGATGCACATTTGCACTTCAAAAGCATTAGCTCAACTATGTTCATAGCAGCATTATTTGTAATAGCAAGACCCTGGAAACAACCTAGATGCCCGTCAACTGAGGAATGGATTAACAAACTGTGGTATATCTACACAATGGAGTGCTACTCAGCAGTAAGAAAAAATGATATCCTAAAATTTGCAGGGAAATGGATGGAATTTGAGAATATCCTTCTGAGCGAGGTATCACAAACTCAGAAAGATAAGCAGGGGATGTACTCACTCATTAGTGGACTTAAAAAAAAAAAAAGTAAAGAACACCTAAGCTAAGCTATAAACCAGAACCACTGAACAGCTTGGGATCTGAAAATCATATTGAATTTAGGCTTCTGCTGATCATTTGATCTCAACATTATTTATTCTATACCCTGTCATTGTTAAATATTTCTTTTACTTTTCTTGTCACTTTATTTTATGTTTTTTATTTTGTATAAAATATAGTCTTTTTTCCCATGAAAAAATTCTCCTTTATAATATTGTAGTTGGGATCAATATCACTAATTTCAGATTACCAGACTTTTAATTTCTGGCTGAATATTTGGAGTGTATAAATAGTATATGATAAACACATTTATCTTAAATGTCTGGCATAATGCCTTTTATATAGACCTCATTCATCTATTCAAGAAAATAATTGACGAATGTCTTTTTGTCCTAGAATATTATTTGAAGATATGTTACTTTTGTTCATGCTGTGCAACATTTGCTTTAATAATGCAAAAATGTGATACTTTTTTATGTTGCATTTGTTTAGCTCTGTGAAGCTGTGATATTGTTCCTGTCTAAAACTCCTAATAGTCTAACATAGAAGTGACTGGCCAGTAGCATGGCAGGAGAAAGGATAGGTGGGTCTGGCAGGAAGAAAGAATAAATAGAAGGAGACATCTCGGGGCAAAGAGAAGGAATAAGAGGAGAGGAGGGCACTAGGGGTCAGTTAGCCAGCCATCCGGCCAGCTGTGGAGTAAATGTGAAAATAAGATTTACAGCAGTGAGAGAATGATAAAAGCACAATGGTGATGGGGTAATTTAAATTAAGAAGGGAAACAAACAAGCCAAGCTAAGGCTGAGCACGTATAATTAAAAATAAACCTCAATGCATTGTTTTTGGGGGCTGGGTGGTGGGCCCCACAAAAAGAGCAAAAGTGAAAAAAAAAAAAACACCTTTTTAGTGTCAAGACTTATTCTAGAGATTGGTGAGAAAATAGTGGACAAATAGATAATATGGATCAACAGAATTTTAATAATGGGAAATAAGGAAGTAAACATAAGAACAAAATATGTATAAAATATAAAATTGCAATAAGAAAAGTAGAGTAGAATTAATCAGTAAGGAACTGTTTTATGTATAGGCCACACGTGACCAGAACAAAAGGCATAATCTGAGACAAAAGTCTGAGAGGGGAAATGAACAAATTAAATAGAACCAAGCATAAAAAGACACTGTAGTGGATTAAATAATGATGGCTAAAATTTTCCACATTCTTGTGGTGGCAGCTCATCTTTTAAAATAATTATTGTTAGAATTTCAAATAGCAATACTATATTTAATAATTTCCATAACCCCCTTTCCTCTCCAATACTCTCTAATACCTTTTACTAACCCTTACCAAATTCATTTCCTCTTCTCTGACTATTATTGCATGCATGCACCAACACACATACACATTATTATTGTTAGCAAACACATGCTTAAAGCATTTAGCATTGGATAGCCTAGCAATAGGTTTGTCCATGGAGAAAAATGTTTCTTCCTTTCTCAGGAGCCATTGGTTGCCTGTATTCTTCATTTAGAAGTTGAACCTTGTGAAATATCACTCATCCACATTGGCAAGGTACATATGGTCTAGTTTCAGCAACCATATGTTTGATAGTTTATGGGTAGAGTTTCTCTGTCATATTCTGAAGATACCTCTTAGCAGCATGCATCCTGGTCATCTTGCTCTTAAAACTTCATCACCCCTTTTCTGTGGGTTTCCTTGAACATTGGGTGTAGAAGGCTCATTGTACTTGTACCAACTGGGGTTAGGCACCCTCTGGTCATTTAATTTCTACAGTTTAACCAGTTGTGTGTTTCTGTAACAGTTTTTATCTGTTGTAAAAATAGAACATTTTTTAAATGAGGGATGAAAGTTATATTTATGTATTGATATAATTAAGTATTTAGAATACAGTTTGAAAGGATATATATGTTTTAGGGTTCAATAGGAACTATGATCTCTCCAGCCTGTGATCTAGTTAGCTGATCAGGTTTAAAGTTCCAAGAATGAACTCCCTCCTATACACACTGAAGAACAATTAGTCAGTAGTTGTTTATTCGTTAAGATAAAAGTTCTGCTGCTGAATCATTGTTGCTATTTTGCTGGTTGAATCATTCTGGTTTGAATGCTTTACAACTAGGTAGAGCTATTGATTGCTTTTCTTTATTGGAAGCTTGAATCACTTCTGATAATATGAGAACACTATAATCCATGAAAAAGATTTTGAGGCTATTTGGAGCTCAGTTTGTACAAGTTCTGCATCTAAGGTATGTGATATCCTGAGCAACAGGATCCCAACTTCAAGTACAAGGGCAATGACAATACTTCATATTGTTTTGGGAGTTTCTTGAACACTCTTGATCAACAATTTGAAGTGAGGTTTCCTGTGCTTAGTTCTGAGATTTCTGTTATTTATAGTTTTTACAGGAAGCATTATCACCCTAAGCAATCCCATTAAAATAAAGAGTGATGCTGGGCTGTACACTATACCCATGCTTTTTCAATATAGTACTTGAATCCCTAGCAAGAACACTGAAATAAGAGAGGAAAATTAAATGGACATGAGTAGAAAAAGTCAAATTATCTATACTTGTGGGTGATACATTATAATAAGAGATTCCAAAAGTGTCAATATACAAGGTCAACTTACAAAATCACCGTGAGGAGCAATTTGAAAAGAGATATCATCAAAATGTATTTAGTATTCTAAAAAGTAAAAAAAAAAGAAAGAAAGAAAGAAAAAAAAAGGAAGAAAAAAACAGTATCAAACAAAATAAACAACAATTTTATTCAGAAATAACACTGAAAAAGGGAGTTTTAATTGGGGGTTGTTTACTATTTCAGATGTTTAGTCTGCTATCAACATGGGTAGAAGCATGGTAGTGCACACGCAGACATGGTGCTGTAGGCTCTGAGACCCACAGGCAGCGGGAAGGAGAGAGAGAGCCACTGGGCCTGGCTTGGGCTCCTGAGACTTTAAAACCCACCCCTGGTGACACATTTCCTCCAACAAGACAACATGGTATCCCAACAAAGGCCTCTTAAGTAGTATTACATCTTAAAGACAAAGCATCTAAATACATGAACCTATGGGGGCTGTTCTTATTTAAACTACTATAATCAGTGCCTTCATCCATTGGTGGATTTATAATTTGAATAAAGCATTTCCAAATGGGTGGAACTGTGGATTAAAGGGCCTAGCTGTAGGCAATAGGTCATTGGAGATGCACCTTTGAAAAGTGTGTCTCAGTCCTACTTCCTTCCTGTTATTCCTCTCTGCTTTGTGGCTGCTATCCAGCTAGCAACTCTTCACCATGCCTTTCATGGCATGCTATATAACCTTTCCTTAGGCTCAGACCATGGAACACCTGACCACTGAACTGGACATTTTAAAATCATGAGCTAAAACAAACCCTTTTCTCTTCTAAATTGTTTCCTCAGGTGTTTTTCATGGCAATAGAAAGAGACTGAGAAGCCCACTGAAGATGTCATCTGCTTCTCCTCCAGCTGTGTGGGTTGGCTTTGGTCAGTCCTCTACAGATGTGATGTTCTGCAACTTGCAAGGTTTCTTATACATGTATTTTTGTATTCCTGGAAACCTTTCTCAAGTAATCCAGCTGTTGTGTCTTAAAGAACTGAAATGACAGTAGAGGGGAACCAGGCACCACTTGGGGTCCAGCTCTTGGCCAGTCCTAGCTGCAATGAACTGCCTAGGGCATCCTATATTTTTCTTCTTAGTTGAGCATCCAAGTGACTGCATACACGAGTGCACCATATGTAAAAGAATAACTATTCAGCCAGCTGATTCTACTCAGAGTCATGAAATATGACAAATATCTTTGTTACTTAAGCTATTGTTTGGTTATAAAGATGATCTTTGTTGTAAAGGTGGAGTTATTAAGTGGGAAAAAATTAGCAAAGAGAGCCAGGAGACAGATTTATGTCATCTTATATATTACGAGTTAGAAAACAATTTGGCCCACAGGCAATTTATGCTGGTTTTGTAAAGAAAAAACATAATTAGCAGACAGCCATCTCTATTCTGTTACAATCCATCCATAACTGTTTTGATGTTACAATGGAAATTCTGTGCTTACAACAAACATATGGCTCATAATCCTGGAAGTATTCACTCCCTAGCTCCTTTCATAAAAAAAGTTGCTGGCCCCTCTACAAAAATATGTGACCCATTGTTGTGTGTGAATAGAGGACTGCTGAGTGACTTATTTTGATGAAGAACACTCTGGTTGCTGTGTTCAAACTGAACTGGAGGGAGGTAGGGGGAGTCAGAAGAAGACACATGCCTATTACAATTGAAGTAGACAATGTAGAGTTGAGATTATACAAACTACTAAAATGATGAATACATGTTGAAAGTATAGTTAACTGGGTTTTAGACTGATTACCTGTAAACAAGTTCAAGGATGATTCTAAATATTTTTTAAACTGAAAAATCACCTGATAAACACATGTTCAACAAATTACTGATGATAAAGAAAATGTCAAAAAGTTTTCTTTATTTGATATAATTTAAAAATTGTTTTACTTTTTTTCTGATGAGATGACATGGTATCAATTAGTATACAAACAACTATTTCCAAAGATAATTATGACCTTTTCTTATCAGAGAAACGTGCTGTGATTCATGTGTCAGAGCTGAGTATTCACTTATAAAAACAGATCAACATTGCCTTAGGATGAGCTGTCATTTGAACTTCATGTTCTGTTCACCATTGTTTCTGCAGAAAGCTCTTCTCAGTATGGGGTCAAGTGTGAGGCAAGGAACCAATGCTTTGTCTTTCTTGAGAGTCATCTACTTATTCTTACTTCTGGGTTGTCATTTTGGACATATATGTTTCCATACACAAAGAAGTCATCCATCATCCATTCCCTAGTACAGTCTGAAGACAGGATGGTTTCCTTTCTGTTTTTGTTTTTGCATGATAATTGTAAACCTCCCTTCAATAAGGAGAAACTTCTATGGAGGGGGTAAGATGATCCACTTAGATATTATGAAAGAATAAATCCAGCAGGAAGTACATAAACCTGTATCACTCATATATCATGGGTATGGAAATGCTTAATGTGGGAAAAGACAACTACCTTAACAAAATGCCACTTAGAGATGTTTACAGTTGTTACCCTCAAACCAAATACTTAACTAGTTTCTACACTTAAATGTGTGACCTGATTCCTTTCAAGAAATGATAACCTTCTGAAAATCTAGAAAGTTTTCCTTAATTGGAAACAGCCTTTTCCTCCTGCGTTGAAGTTACTTGTTCCTTTTAATGTCTAACCCTCCAAAGTTCCCAGCAGGCAATTTCTTTCCCAGACCACGGAAGAGTCTAGTCAGAGAACTCACTCCTCTTCATTTCACTGAAGCTGCTGGATACTGTTGAAAAACCATCTCAGCACACCATTCTCTGGTGTAACTCTCACTTTTGCCAAGCGAAGGTCTGTTAGAATATAACCCTTCTGCTCCCAAAGGCTTGTCTCTTTCCATTCATTACAATGACACAGAGAAGGTAGATAGATTGGGGCAAAGCTTTGTGGGGACATGATCTAATGAAGACTGTTTGGGGATGATAAAAGAGGAAGTACAGACAAGCTTTCTGTGGTGTCCCAGAGCCCTGGACAGGCCCAGGGGTCTATAGTTTTCATTATATTGCTTTCTGTTTCCAATATCAACAACAATGCATATTTTGAATTACACATACACACATGAATTTATTGTTCTATGTGACTCGTGACAGGTGGGATAAAACAAACAGTACTCAAAAGGTGGACAGGTGGGCTTTCCTTTTGATATCTGTTTCTCCATTCTGAACTGCTATCCAAGTAGCAGCTGGGGGACACCCCTCCTCACCCCTTTCTGGAGTGCTGAAGATAAGCGTTTGCCCAAGTCACTGCCCACAATGAGAATTGGTATCAGATGCAATGATTAAGCATTGGCAATCTTTCAAGCTTAAGAATGGGATCCCTTTGCAGCTGTGAAGCCGACTCTTGCATTTACGAGCACTCAGTGAGTCCTGTGACAGGTTTATTATTTGTTGGCTTTCTCCAGCATTGCACAGTAAAAATTGTTTTCAAAGAGTATTCAAAAGTGGAGCTGGCTGTCACCATGGCAAAGCGAATCCATCCACTGATATATTTCACTCTCTTGATTAATAACTAGCTCCTTGCTTTGGCATTTCAGGAAAAGTGGGAAGAGAATTAGGCTCAAAGGTCATTAATCCTTTTTCTCCCTCAGACTCCCCTGGGTAGCACATTGTACCATCACCCACATTTTTAACTGCTGATCTCAACAGTTTCATGCTGGTCTCAAACAAGGGATTGTCACCCCGTGTCCCTTCCACTCACTCTAACATTCTTACCCTGATAGCTTCCGCCCTCTCTCTCTAGGCATGGAAGTAACCACTATTTAGGAAAAGTCTCCAGGGTTAGGCTGGTCTCCTGGAGGACAAAAGGAGATTTCCAATCAAGTTCTTACGTTCAAATGAGGAGCAGAGGCTAAGTTCCAGAAACTCTGGTTAGCAGAAACAGCCCAGTACACCAGAGAGCAAGTTTGAAGGGAGACATTTATTTGCACATCCTGAGTCTGTCTCCGTGGTCATTTGATATAATTATTCTTGATGCTCCACCCATTGGGCTGCGAATTAGCACGGGGGACAGCTGTAACTGTGCATCTGTTTGACAGCACCGAATAAACCTTTGCTGTCAGGGAGAGAGGCTGTTATTTTTAATGGCTGTGAGAAAGCTCGTGATGAAACATCAGGAATCATTAAAACAAATCAGCGCCCAACAAAAGAGTAGTCAGTGGCTATGAGAACCTGGTACCTGTAATTAATCAGAATGTGAAACTTCTGGGGATTAGGACCTTGCTCTTGTGTTTTAGGTGGGTGTGCGGACGACTCCTCCGAGCCTGTTCCTGGTTTGCTTCATTGCAAAGAGATTAGTGTCTCTCCAGATGGGTTCAAAAATCCCCAGTCTCTCATCCTGCTGAGGATTCAGGATAAAGTGTTCCTGCAGTTGCCAGAAACCTGGGGGTGTTGCTGTGTGGCTGGACGTGTTAACTTTTGCAGAACATTGAAATTAAGCACAAATATCCTTCCCATCTGTCCCCTGTGGAAAAAAAGAAAAAACTTTTCTGGATAAAATTCACTCCATGGTTACGTTTTTCCACTTTAGCTCTTTGATATTCTAAGTGCTTCAAATTGCTTTGCTTTCTACCAAGCGCTACTTTGTGTCAAGAATTAGCATTTTTTATTGTTTGAGGAAACACTTCAGTATAAAATTATTAAATGATTGACTGGGAATGTGTGTGAAACTCTTCTAGGGGGCTTCAGGCCGTGGAGATGAGTAATGAGGTTCAGTGGGATGCTCCACTAACGTCCTTACTGAGTGCTCAGCAAGGCTTCCGGACTTGGGAAACCAAACAAGAAGGAATACAGGAGGCATTTTCTCAGTGGCTTTCCAGATAAATTACAGGTTCAGACTGACAGCCCTCTCTCTCCTTTAGCACAGGAGGGGTGTGGGGGGAGGACAGTATATAATCAAAATATATTGCATGAAAATTTAAAAAATAAAATAATTTAAATAAATTGCTATTCTATTTTTATCCACATACATATTTGCATTTTTAATGTTTTTAAATAAATGTGAAAAACATTTGCAGATCTCTGAAGGAAGCCTATCATGGAAATAGATTTTAAATAACTTTCAGGTACAGTTTGCATATAAAATAATCCATGAACTTAAATTATATAATTGATGGATTTTGACAAATGTATATGGTCAAGTAACCATAAGTACAGTTAAGTGAGTGAACATTTCTATCACTTCTTCATGTTCTCTGGTATCCTTTGAAGTCAAACTTCTTTCCCATTTCTAGCCCTTAGCAATCATCATCTGCATTTTGTTCCCAACTTCTACCATTTTTAGTATGTCATCATATATATGAATCTAGATGATATAGGCACTTTGGTTTCTGGCTTCTATCACTCAGCATCTTTGCCTTCCTGGCTTATCCATATTGTTTCATATATCAGTAATTCCTTTCTATTGATGAGTGATACTCATTGTGGAGATGCATCACAAATAGTAATCCTATCACCAGGAGATAAACATTGGGCTGTGTCCAGTTTACAGCCATTAAAAATAAGCTGTTGCTAACATTTGTATATAAAAATTTCTATTTCTACGAATAGGCTATATTTTGTCTATGACCTGCATTTTTCCTATTAGGCTTTCATGAGACATCACCTTGCTTTCATCTGGTAAATAAGGACCCTGTTCTTATTAGCTGTCAGGACTGAAGTTTGAGGTACCATACAGCAGAATCTGGAAGTAGAGGGATTGCTAACTCTATGGGCTTAATCATGTCCTTCACAAATTCATATGTGATAATACTTTAGAATGTGGCTGTATTTGGGGACAGAAGCTTGAGAAGAGTAACATAAAGGTCTTATGAGTAGATTTTAATTTGATGTGACTTTTATCCATAGAGAAACAGGAAATTATGACACAAAGTAGACAAATGGGTGACTATCTTAAGACATGGACAGGAGACAGCCCATTCTCCAGATCAAGGAGAAGCCCACTGAAGTCATGACTTTGGGCCACTAGCACCTAAGACTGTGGGAAAATAAGGCCTTTTGAATATGAACCACAAACTTTTTGTGTTTTGTTACAGAAGTCCTATCAGGAAAAAGCAGTGACTTATTTATTAGAACACCCTTGACAGCAACCCTAATCTTTGTTAGACATTGTTTAAGGCACCGAGATAGATAATATTCCTCTCTTCACAAGAGGTTACAGGTGAACAAGTGAAAGAAATGATGAGAAGAAACAAAAACAGGACAAAACCAAACCAAGATGGTATCAGGAGACCTTGAGAAATACCACAGGGCAACTGATAGAGAACGTGACTGGGACTACTTTAGCTCTGGCATTGAAGAAACCTAATTAAAGTCTGGACCCTCAGTGATGGCAAGAGTGAGTTATCCCAGGGAAGAAGACTGACTCCAGACAGCCATACTCACATGTGTCAAATACCAAAAAAGCTTATATTCTGCCTATGTGTTAAGATCTTCATATATATTCTCTCTGGAACTAGGAGAGATAACTAATTTCATTTTTTTGTTTTGTTTTTCGAGTGAGGGAATAGGCTGATTGGTGAAGTATTGTCTCCCACATCCTCTCCTATCAAGAGATACATGCACATTCACATAAAAACACACAGCAGTGTTTCTACCTTAATGTTCCTGTCTTAGTTACTGTGATATTGCTGTAATTAAACACCATGACCAAGGAAATTTTATAAGGGCAAGTGTTTAATCTGACTTACTCCCATCTTGATCTACAACCATCAAGTCTACAGAAAGAGAACACTGGGACTCACAGTGATTTAAAAAACCAACCCCCCCCCAAAGAAAAACAAAACCCCCCCCAAAACAAAAACACCAACCAAACAAACAAACAAACAAAACAACAAAAAAACAAGCCCCTAGGAACATATTTCCTCCAACAAGGACACTCCCCATAATTCTTCCCACTAGTACTCAGACATATAAGCCTGTGAGATTCAATCTCACTCAAGCCCCCATATTTCCTTTGTGTTTTATCCTTTGTGTCTTTTTTTGCAGAATGTTATTTTTAGTGTAACAAATTTCAACATACAACCAACCCCAACCCAACTGAAGCCACCAACAATAACCCCACAAACCAAATATCTAGTGTAAGTTGTACTAAAAAAAATACTTTCAGATTTTAAATTTTTGGTTTTTTGTTTTTAGTTTTTCTTAATCTTAAAGTTGATCTTTCTGACAGCATGCTGGTGATGAGATTGAGTCTTTTGGCCTAACTCATTTTTACCCTTGTAGTAAATCATACTTCACTCCACACAAGGTTATAAAAACTTCATTGACATAAAGGAAAATTTGTAAGATCTCATGATTCAGTTTGCTAGGTAAAAGAAATTTGCAAACTAGATTGTACAGAAGGGTGAATTTGCTAGCAAGTAGAATGGTTTCTTAAAAGAAAATTAAAAATTTTGTTTTTATGAGTGTTTAGCCTGCATGTGTATATGTGTACTATATGTGTACCTGGTGCCAAGGAAGACCAGAAATGGGTGTTGTGTCCTGGAACTAGTGTAATAGACTGTTACAAACAGCCATGTCAATGCTGGCAACTGAACACTCTAAATTCTGTGTAAGAACAGCAAGTGCTCTTAACCACTGAGCCATTAGTCTAGTCTGATAGTGACTGTTTTTATTTTTTAATGATAAATTACTATTGGATTTAAAAAACAAAATTCCAAAAACCTTTAAATAATTGGATGATATTGGCATAACCAAACTCCTTCAATTCCATTTACTTATTTGTGAAATAGGTTTTCAGGGATTTGTTTTTAAAAAAATTAAATGTAAATGTAAAAAAAGCCACTGACCTTGTCACATGCTATGTAACACAATTGAAAACAAACAAGCAAACAACAATAACAACAACGAAACTCCAAATCCCTACCTTCTTAGTGGGGTAAGTTCCAATGAGAGCTGATTTCAAGTTTATGTATATATTTTTAAATTCTGGCTAAAATAATTTTTGCAGTGATAACTCAAACCTAAATTCTCTATTTACACATTTATGCCCATTTAAAATAGAAAATAACAATTTATTTTTAGAATGTTTATTTGGATATATGATTGAGTCATCAATAAATAAAGGGCTTTTTAATCAAAAGTACTTCCCATAGAATATTCTGTGGGAATATTATTGAGAATTAAAATAGAATTTTTATTTAAAATTTATTTTATTTTTTCCCCTTTAGATAGCCTAACTCTAACCCTAACCCTATTTAGCCCAGGCTGTCTTGGGATTTGATATGTAGACCAGGCTGGCCCTCAATTCATGGTCTTTTCTACTTAGTTTTCTGAATTTAGAGGTTTGCAGGCATTGGCTATCATGCCTAGCAAAAATAAAAATGATAGAAAGGGGAAAATGTAAAGTAGCTGAATGTTAAGCATATATGTATAGTGCTTAAATTTTACTGAATGTTTAATTGAGCAATTTATCAAATTACTTATGAGTTTTACTGTTGACACATGCTTGGAATTAAGTCTTTTACAGCTGTTTGAATAGAAGATAAAATTAAACATGGCCCAACTTTAGAGCTACCATGAACATGCATGGGTTCTATGCAGCATGTTCTTGGTGCTTGTATGTGTGCATCTTCTGGCCAGTTTTGTGGATAGATGTGGCCTCTATCCACTTCGAGCTGAAAGTCACTTATCATCTGTGCCTCTCTGTGTCTTTTCTTCTTCCCCTTCTCCCAGTATTATCTCTATTGTCTACAGCATAAAGTAGTCATACAAATGGCCTGCATGTTCTTATGATTCACAAACTACATACTGCTTAATAGCTCAGTTTATGGCTAGAATGGTTAAAATTCAAGTTTAAATCTATAATTTTAAATTAAACACTTAATCCTGTGCAGTGCAGTTTTGAAGTGTGGATGCTTACAGCCATGAATATTTTAAGAAATAAATTAGTTAACACATGTAAAGGGTTAATACCTGTGTGCTATTACTATAATATGAGTAATTAGCACTTCTATGCTGTTATTATAATATTAGGGATTAATGGTCCTGTGCTGTCATTATAGCAGGAGGTATTAATAATATAGTTATAGTTTTATTATAGCAGGAAGGTTTAATAATAATATAGCTATACTATTATTATAACAGGAGGGAGGGATTAATAAAATAGCTATGCTGTTATTATAACAGGAGGGCTAATACTACTGTGCTATTATTATAGCAGGAGAGATTAATGCTTCTATGCTGTTTTTATTATAGAAGGGATAAATGCTGATGTGCTATTATTACAGTGAGAGGGAGTAATACTATAATACTGCTATTTTGTTTCTTTAACAATAGTGATTAATACTTGGTATGCTGCTATTGTTAATTTTATACATGGTTTTCTGAGCTCTTCATAAGTTTATTCATCATTTTTGCTTTTAGTAGTTTATATGTATTTTAGAAAACTCTTTAAAAATTTGAGTACATGTTAGAACATCCATCAGTTAATTTTGCTTTGAGTATATTTTCATATACACTTACAAACTACATAGTCCTTTTTGTAGTCCTTTAATTTCACAGAATATCAAGATTTCCAATTTATTTTTGAGCTTAGTTTTATATATAACTTGAGAAACACCATCCATAAAAATGGGGAGATTATGAATCCTCAAAGAATTGTAGAGTATTTGCTTACAATGGAATTAAAGAATTACATCAAGTTGTTGGCTACCCAGCAACCAAATACACTTCTCTTTTCTCATGAATAGCTTTTGGATTTTCTGATAAGTTATTTGCTCAGGGTATTTAAAGAGTAAGAAAAGGAATTAGTATTGACAAGTTTGGACTTAAATCTTCTATAGCGCTTACCACTTTTTAAGGGTTCCTTCACTTTCTCATCACCAGTCATGCCCATTGCTCTTGGTTAACTTTCCTTCTCTACTTACTTTTAAAGGTTTATTTGTGTGTGTGTTGTGTGGTGTGTGTGTGTGTGTGTGTGTGCGTGTGTGTAGGTGTAGGTGCCTATGGAGACCAGAGAACAGTATAAGATTGCCCAGAAGTGAGATCTTATGGAAGTTATTGGAAATTTTTAGCCTTTTGGCATGGATGCTAAGAACGGAACTCAATTCCTCTGGAGGAGCAGGGTAGGTACGTACATCTCAGATAAAATGTCTGGAGATTTCCTTCTGTGTTGCCTTTAGCACTTACTGTTGGTGGATCAACTTTATCTTCAACTTTCCATTTACTTTTGAAGTACTGAAAGGCAGATCATCACATAATCCATAAAGAAGTATTTTGTGGAACATTCTCATTACTTGAGTTGCAGGCATCTGAATACCTATTGTAAATTGGAAAGGAAGCAAGACAATTATTAATGTTATGACATTAGAAATTTAATTACTTGCTCACTATCCTATAGGTAAATTTTGGATAGGGTTTTGAAAGCAAAACTGTGCACTTTTAGGAAAGCTGCCAAGGAGCATATGTACACTAATCTAGTTTATCTCATTTCATTTAATTCTTCGTTCACTAATAACTATTTTATGGAATTAAATACCTCTATGTATAGATAGGTAACTAACAAATGTTAACAGTCTGATATAATAATTTTGTTAAATTTTATGCCATGAATAATATATTATTTTTAAAAGATAAAGTTTATGTATATATATTTCACTTGATGCCTCTTGAATTCTCAAGTATTTTTTTATAAGTGGTAACAAAATAATAGAGTAATTTTTTATGAACCAGAAGGCTTCTCTCCATTTATAATCACTACTATAAGTTATATATGTGTGTGTGCTTAGAAATAACTATACTTTTCAGTAAAAAGTTGCAGTATTATATCATTTGGGGACTAAACTCACAAGTAAATCTCATAGTAAAATGCTTGTAGGAATTAGAAGTTATGGTGATTCCCAGCAGCTCAAATACTCTTGACATATCATAAGGAATTGATGCAATAACCTGTGTAATGTGAATGCAGTTTATACACTATGAAAAATATGTCATTCAACATGACAAGGTCTTTTAATTTATATTTTAAATGCTCAATAATTTGACATAAATTTAAGGAATGAAAACTGTAGTAATAATAATAACAAATATAATAATAATGACAACTCAGCTGACTGCACTATTTTTATTCCTCAGATCATTCCTTTCCAGATTAACATACTTAGTATTTACAACCACACTTTACCATCTCATATTTAAAGGAAGTGTGGGAAGCTGTTGAAGGCAGTTAGAGAAGTTGTAGGACCAGTATTACAAGGCTACCTTTCTTCAGTATTTAAATTTTGTAATATGTATTCTTTATTCTATACTCTGAATTATTTATTTTATTTTCTATATTGTCTTTCTATTTGGGATAATGCTTTTTTCTCTAGTGATTTCTTCTCTAACAGATTTTTTAAAACAAAATAGTATGATTCAAACACTTCTAGATCCTCTCCTACCATTCACATTCTTCCTTTTCTTCCTAAATGAAAAAAAATTAATAAAAAGGAAGGAAGGGTTTTAATGTAAAAAAAACTTTATAATTACTCATTCAAATATAGCTTTAAAGTATACATGGTACACTCATGTCCCTATACCTTGGAAGATCCTCTGCATAATTTTATTGTTTTTATGCTCAAGTTTCTTAAATAAATTTTCTTACAGGTTTTAGTTTTTTTTTAAACTTTATTTATTATTTATTTATTTATTTATTTGCCTTGGTGTTTGCCTGGAACTGAAACAACAGACAGTTGTTAGCTGCTATGTGGGTGCTGGGAATCGAACCCGGGTCCTCTGGAAGAGCAGATGGTGCTCTTAACTGCTGAGCCATCTCTCCAGCCCCCCAGGTTTTAGTTTTTATAGGAATTAAGAAAAAAAAATTAAAACAAAACCCACAAAATAAAATCAATAACAAAACAACAAAACCCAAAGGTTAGACAAAATAAAACAACAGCAATAACAAAACCCATCAATTTGCAAAGAAACATAAAATAGAAAACATCTTAAGTCTATGTCAATCCTCAGTAAAGACTACTGTCCAGAATGGTAACTAGTCCTGTATTATGTTGCTCTGTCTAATGCTGGAGAGCACAAATAACATAGTTATTTGGCAGCTATGATTCACTGGACACATTTCATTTTGCTTTTTAGCAAGTAGCCATTTACTCTTCAAAATACCTCCATGAGTAGTTAGTGCAGTTGGAAATTTTACCAATTTTGTAGGTAAAGAATGTAAAATATAGAGATGTAAAGAAATTTAACAAGGGTTTCAAATCTAATAATTTATTAGGTTGAGATTTGAGCCTAATCAACTTACTTTCAGAGCTGGTGTCCCTAACAAGTATGTCTGGTGGCATACTTATGATAGAAATTTTAGAAACTATATCTTCAAATAGAAAATAAAGTCTAGCAACAATTTTTTAAGAATAAACTATTCATGTGACTAGGGAACCTTATGTCTAGGTAATTTAAACTTAAAACTTATTGCTAAGAAAAAAAAGACTTTGAAAGAAGTCATACTTTGAAAGGCCACAAAGTTAATTTACATGGCAATATATATTTTCAGAGGGAAACTATATTTTGAAAATCTGAAGCTTTGCCTAAGTTGAAAGTGTCTTACATTTGGTTGAATTTATCTTTCTTTTTCTTTTTCTAAATGCTGGCCCCTTATTTACTTTGGATCTCAACTGGAATGCCTTAAATTTTGCTCTGAACATGGCCAGGTGCTCTACTTCAGAGCAGTGGTGTCTGGGGACAAGGAATCTTCCGCTGCAGTGTATGCCTGTGGTTTTCTCTAATGGTGATGGATCATTGGGGGCATGCTATTCCCCATGCAGTTGTTCCGAGATTATGTTTTATAATCTAGCCACTTTTGTTTGACACACTTAATATGCTGGCTTTCTGGAAACTACATTAACTCTTTCAGGAGACTAGATAGTATGTAATATTCTGAAGTTGGAATTTCCTATGTCATCCTTTTGAACCCTGAAATAATAAATTTTACTTCCAGATGTGCCCAGTTTTGGAGAAACAAGATCTCAAGTCCCAAGAGAAGTGATTCAGTGAATCCTGATGATGATGATAATGATGATAATGATACCAGAGATATAAACCATTCTGATGTGTTTATAACTAATATAAATGCTATTTTCATTCTCTGCCTCACATTTTTCTTAACTATCTCATCCAATCTGGACAAATATACCTTAAAAATTTTTAATAAATTTAATATATTAAACTTTAATTTCTCTTGATTTAAATGTATGACATAAATAACCCATATTTTAATAATAATATTTTATGCTGTTTAATTTTACCTCAACTATTTTTGTATCTTACAATTATATGTAATTCTTTGAATATTGTTAGTACAAGACAAGTAGTCTTTATATGAGATGCTTTAACAGGAGGATTCTGAATTCTGAATGTTTTAAATTTTTGAATATTTGCATATTCAGTTAGATATTTTTGAGATGATGTTAAAGTCTGGGCACAAAATGTGCCTATCTGGAGAGAGACAGACCTCAGTTTATCTCCTCAGCACTGATGGAAGACAAAAGGTGAGCTATTCATTTTAGGCCATGGTGTACAGTGCATGAGTAGTGGTAGATAGATACTTAAATTTTTTAGCATTTGCTGTAAAGATAAATATGTATTTAGACATATTAATCCCAAACCTGAGAGGAATTGGAGGCACAGTAGGTTTTTTTAAAGAGCTGTTAATGCTGTGGTAATGAGGTTTGACATCATGGTTTACAGTAATGTTTTAATCATGAGCTCAAAAGACAATAGGAATAAAAATAATTTGAAGATAATGAATAGGCTTTGTATACCATTATTTTCAACATAACTAGCATTGCTGAGGTTATAAAAATTATAATTAACATTTATTGGTCATTTGCTCTATACTATTATAGATACTGTTTCAAATGAATGACATATATTCTGAATGTTAATTTGATACAACAAAAAGTACCCAGAACATACCAAAATGTAAATTCTCAGAAATGCTAATTTATGTGAAAGTTGGATATTTCATGTACATACTAGGCCACTGGAGTGCGACTATGAACTACAGGTTCACCACTACATCCATTTTTTTCATTGCTAGCATTTCCTTGACTAAACTTGTACTAAACATTTTGTATTATTTTTACATCGATGAGGCCCTATGATTTTTATTTAATAATACAACCTAAACATTGTTTAAAAGATGTATATTTTATTTTAAGTTTCAACCAACAATAAATAAATTACTTTAGTTAAAACACAGCTTGCACAATACAACGTGTCTTTAATTAGTCCCTTAATAAAGATAGTCCACTTATAAAGAAAGTGGAAAAAACTGGGGGTGGATAATTAAAGAGGAAATTCAATATGATCATTTAGGAAATAAATATGTAAAATTTTAAATGACATCATTTTAACAAATATCATGGATACATTTCAAGTAAGAGTAAAGGTATATTGTTATATGATAAAGATTGACTTTCTTCCTGGACACATCCCTATTCTCACTTAAACCTAGCCTTGTCTCCTTCATGTTTGACCTAGGAATGTTATGATAAAGTGCATCATTAGCAATCTCTTCACTTCAATATGCATAATCTCTGTATTTGGCGTTTTCTTTTAAAAAACAAATCACTTTCTCATTGTTTTGTTTTGTTTGTTTCTTTTGTATGCCCCTGCTCTTGCTCTCTTTCCTCATCACAATTCCTCCCAATCCTCCCTAATCCTCTCCCCTCCCCATCTCCCCATCCATTCCCCAAGGATGGCAAGGTGGGTCAGTTCAGTCTGGTGTAACCATTGGAGGTAGCTCTGATTCCCTCATCCCCAAATCAGGTGCTCCTCCTTAGTGAATGGGCTCCAAGATGCCAGTTCATGCACAGGAACACAATCTGATCCTACTCCATGAAGTTCCACATACTGCCCATGCCATACAACAGTCATCTACCTTTGGAGGGTTTAGTTCCTTTCCCTGAAGTTTTCCTAGTGGTTGTATTTGAATCAGTGACCTCCCAAAATCTCCAGCCAGCCATCTCTGTGGGACTCTTCCTCATGATCTTGATCCCTTTGCTCATATACACTCTCCTCTCTCTCTCCCTTCATTTTTACTGGGAGCTTGACCTGGTGCTTAGCTATGGATCTCTGCTTCTGCTCTATTCATTGCTGGATGGAGGTTCTATAATGACACTTAGGATGCTCATTTATTTGACTATAGAAGTCATCCTGTTTATTCACCCCCTCCACTATTAGTTGGAATCCTAGCCAGGGATATCCTCTGAGTTTTTGGAAGTTTCCCTAGCACCAGGCCTCTTTCCAACCCCATAGTGGATCCTTCTATCAAGATATCCATCCCTTTTTTCTCCATCTTTGTTATTCCTCTCATTCAACCATCTCTTTCTCTCATGATTTATTCATGCATCTCCTTGGTTGCTATCCATTATGATTTCCTTTTTTATTATAAATAAAGAAGTCACACTTTCTATCCTTGTATATCCTTATTCAAGGTCCCTTCTCCACAACTTCCCATCCCCTCCCTGGGCAGGCAGCAGACAGTCCCATGATCCCACTGACCCAATATTGCTTAGTTCAGTCTCCACTCCTGGCAGATCCACCTCTCTCCCCTCCCCTCAAGAGTGAGTCAGGTGTTCCTCTAAGGGGAGTGCAATCCAAGGAGTCAGTCCATGATGTTTGTGATCCCAAGCTGTTCAGTGGTTGTGGTTTGCAGCTTGGGCATGCTTGGCTTTTTTTCTTGTTTGTTTGTTTGTGCTGTGCCACCAGAGTTGGGTTTTTTTTTTCCATCTTGCCATTTTGATTGGTGTGAAACTGTACTTCATGCCTTTTTAAACTAGAAATTTGTTGATGAGTAATAAATTACTCAGAAATTGTCTTTTAATGCTACCACACCTTTAATATAAATGTGTTATAATTGTACCAACTGAAACTCACAAATAGGCAAACTAAATGCTCAATTTGACAAAAAACTTTTTGGAAAAGTTGAATTTCTATAGTATTTTAAATTCTTCTGTAATCTAAGTCCCTATTTGAGTCAACAAATGTTATCTTTGAATAATACATATTACTTCTATTTTCCTAAATGTATGCCTTAATTTTTAATACTTTAGACATAATTGTCCAGAGTTTTGTTTTATCCTATTAGAAGCATATCTCCAATTATCTCTTAATTATTTATCTTGTTCTTTCTCTATTTTCAGGTATCTGGAATATTCATGATTCACCTTCTTCCATCTAGTCTCATTTTCATGGTTAGATTTAGTTGTTAGACAGCATCTTTGTTTCATTGTTTATCTGAGTCTATACTTTTCTAAATTTTTATATTTAACTACCTACTAAAAATCTATACTGGCCTCATCTGTAGTAATTTTAAATTTAATATATATAAAATTAAATCTCTTCTACTGCCTTCATTACTATCACAAATAACTAATACCCCCTTCTAGTTGCTTAATGTCCAAATTGATCACACTTTTTGTTAATGTGACTATAACCTATCAACAATTCCTTTTCTTTCCAACTTCATTGTGTACACAAATTTCAGCTGCTTCCCACCAGCCCAGCCAGGCTGACACATCTAATTTTAGATTCCATCTGACTATTATGTGTTCTCTCTTTCTCTTTCTATACTTGTCTCCTCTCCCCGTGATCTATTTTCAGCACGTCAGACATAATGTTCTTCTTAAGTTTCAAGTGTTTCATGACATTCCTATTCTTAAGAACACTAGCCATTACCTGTCTGATAGCCAGTGGGGAATGAATGGTTGACACAGGTTCAGCATCATAGTGAAATTATAGAACAAATTATAAGTTAAAATAAAAATTGCATTCTTTGACCATTTCATATTCCGGTCACTCTCACACTATATCTCCACCAAAACCCTCTCCCCATTCTTTGAAAGTTTCTTTCTTGACTTCACGTCTTTTCATTTTGTCTTGTGACCCATTGAGTTAACCAGAGCTATTTGCTTTAATCTGGGTTTGGAACTGTCCACGGGAACCTGGTAGACTTTTTCATTGACCCACAACTAAAGACAAGGATTCCTAATTATGAAGAATCCACCAGTATCCAATATTTCAGCATGGGGGAGAGGAACCCATGTCCCTAAAGTCAACCTCAGCTGCTATAGGATTGGTATAGTAATGGCTGAGTCATGCCCAGATCTTACCACAGGTGAGTAGCAATGAGTTGTAACAACACTGAGTGTCAACTACCCCCTAATACCAACCTCATTTTCTCAGGGACACAACCAAACAGATGTTCTCAGAAATTTTCTCTGGGTGTCTTTTTGTGTGTATCACAGTATGTTTTAGCAGACACAGTTTATGACAACTACTAAAATAGCTTTAAGAAAGTAACATCTAAATATATTTGCCATGTTTTACTCAATGTTATCCTACTCTATTATATCATATCCCTGTGTCTCAGGAATATAATATGCTTTTGAATCATTCAACAAAACATTCTCTTTAGTGTACTTGATAGTATAAATCATAGACCTACCATCCATTGTTTATTTGACATAAGTATTACAAAGTTCATTTTAAAGGCTACTGTAGTTTGTTTAACATTTGATGACAAAATACATCTTTTCATTATCTTGCTAATATTTTAGTGACACCTCAAGTCTGCAGTAGACTTATAGATCTTCTCTGTATTTTGAGTATTATATTAATGTGAAAAAGAGGACATCATATTTGACTACATTTGTAAATAAGACTCATTTTAACTTTGACTAAGAGTTTGTTTAAGTTTCTTTTATGTTGATTTTATAAACAAATTGTACCAAAACAAGTTGTTATTGGGGGGGGTTTATTGGGTTTCTTCTTACAGGTCACAATTTATCATGTAGGAAGATATGACAGGAACCACGGATGAATACTACTTACTGCTCACTCAGTGGCATATGCTTACTAAGCTTATGTATAGCTCTTATATAACTCAGGCCTACCTGCCTAAGGATGGTGACACCCATAGTGGGTTTGGCCCTTCAACATTCATCAACAATCAAGGCAGTCTCTCATAAAATTGATCACAGGGCAGTCTAATAGACATGACTTTTTTGTGAGAGTCTTTCTTTCCAGATTACTCAAGTTGACAATAAAAATTAACCAGGACACCTTTAATATTGGGAAAAAGATTTTTGAAGTAAACAATTTCTTTGGTGTTACAAATAGACACTAAAAACATTAACCAATGCTTATGTGTCTATCAGCCTAGTGAAGATGAGGTCACATTTTCTTTGAGCTGATGGCAGCTTATGATCCAGGAATATTGAAGTAGGTTTCTTCCTGTAGATTAAGAAATACTTCAAAAGGTGATTGTCACTTTATAACTTTCTGTTTACCTGGCCCAACCTCTTTAGGAATGATGCCGATATCAGTCACCTTCTCTTGGCTCATTTCTCTCTCTCTTTCCATAGGTCTGAGACCTGAAGCATATGCCATTTATCTTTATTCTTTGCATGTTTTCCCACCTGTAAATAATATTGTCTACCTCATCTCTTGGCACCATCTCTGACCTTGAAAGAACACCAAACGGAAATGGGATCAATAAGCAATCTATGATGTGTGGTAATTGTTTCACCTTTAATGGAGAAGTTGCTTATTGATTATGCACATATCCATTTACTGGGCAAGTTCTTTGTAACAAAGATGCTAGCTTGATACTAAAAACATAAAAATGAATAATATACATTTTAAAATAATTTTCTTTTTTTTATTTAAAAAGATTTTCACATATCTGTCACTACTCTCCCTCCCCCCCTCCTCCCAGTTGTCCTTCAGTCTCCTCCCACCTCCTACCCCCATCCATTCCCTAGGGAGGGCAAGGATCCCAAGGTGAGTCAATTATGTCTGGCATACCAGAAGAGGTAGGATCCAAGCCCTCTCCCAGTATCAAGGCTGAGTAAGGTGTTTCTCTGTAGGGATGGGCTCCAAGAAGCCAGTTCAAGCACCAGGAATAAACCCTTGTCCTACTGCAAGAGGCTCCAAAAAATGTCCATGCCTTTCACTGTCATCTAAATTTGCAGAGTTTAGTTTTTTTCTTTTTCATGCAGGTTGCTCAGCTGTCATTTCAGAGTCAATGATCTCACAGTAGCTTGGGCTAATTATCTCTGTAGGTTTCTTTCTCATGATCCTGATCCTTTTGCTTATATAATCTCTCTTCCTTCTCTTCAGTTGGACTGGGTACTAATTTTTTGAGATTATAATACTCCTCCAAATCTTTTCTTTTATCCTTTTCTCTCTCCCTCTCTTTCTTTCAAATTCATGGAGAATATATAGTACATATAATACTTTGACTGTACATATATATATGTACAAGTGCATATATATTTTTAAATACCCAGGTTTACTCCTCTCAGTTTGTATAATGTTACTTATATGTATTTTTTTTTTGTTTTTAGTTGACCATTTAATATTGAATAACCAATTGGTATGCTTTTCTCTAGGGAAGACTATTTCTACTATTCTCAGTATTTTTTTAGTTGTCTGCCATTTTATGTCTAGGGTTGTGGAATCTTAAACTTTGCCCTTTCTGAATTATAATGTTCACTGTTGCTGTCCTTGTGTAGGTCATGCTATTTTGTCAGCCATTTTGCTGAGACTTTGTGGGTGTAGCTTCTTTGACATTTCTAGGAGACATAATGTTACAATGAAGCTTCTCTTGCATTTTTTCTGTCTCCTATGCAACAGTGATCTGTGAGACAAATGCAGGAGTTGTGTTGTAGAAACATCCACCTGTATTGGATTTTGCAATGCTGTGTTTTGCTTGGTTGTAGTTTCCTTTAATGGTCTGTGTCTATGACAATAAGACATTTCCTTGATAAGGAGTGAGAACTGCACTTATCTCTGGGTTCAAGAATAACTACTCAGATTGTAGCTATGGATGATGCTTAGGAAGTTATCTTTCATAGGTTCTTCTCTAAGATCTATGACTTTATTAACTTATGGTAGTTGTCTAGGTTTCCAGTATATGGCTGTATAGTTGGTATGATGATCTCTGGCAACCAATTTAAAAAGTTTAATACTTATTAAGAAGTTTATAGAGAAATACTCACTGATACAAGAGATTAAACAATTATACAGTTCCTAGAAAGCTGGACTCGTCCACGTGGCTAAAGCAGGTACTGTTCTTCTTCCAAGAGCACAAGAGAGGAAACAGGAAGAGAGACTGGGACATATGTGTACCCATTCTTAAGATGGTCTGGCCATGCCATGAACACTGGGGCTCCAGGCCCTAAAAGCCACACCTCTAGGTCCTAAGTCCAATTATGCAGCTGTTATTTACCAACAAGTTATGAGTGCGACTATTGTACCCTTAGGGTTATCATGACATGCTTATTGTTGTTGTAGTCCATAGGGGTCATAGATGGGGTTACAGACTACTTGTTGCATTCTTCCTTTGAAAGCTTGTATGGTACCTCCAGGACCCAGAGAACTAGTTCTCAGGGAGGAGGCTTTCATGTTAGATCCAGCTTGAGTCCATTGGGTCCTTTGCTTGATGTGCAATGTGTTTTCAGCAATAAGCACTTTCTATCGCAAGGAGATAGCAAAAAGTAACAGCAATAGCCTATAATCTTCTGAGAGTCTGTTGGACAGCTCTGACAAACAACTCAAAAGAGGGTTTCTCATGGCTGTTGTGGTTTTTATTAGACGTCTTATGGCTCTTAGGGGAGCATTGTTAGCACAGATGGAAATTTTTATTTAAACTATGTATTTATATTTATACCTAGATTTAAATATATTATAGATATATTTAGGTAAGTAGACAATAGTGCCTTATGACTTGTCAGACATCCTGTTACTTTGCTTTTCTCCTTCCTTATTTTGTATACATTTTTTTAATATTCAGTGAACTTTGAATATACTATATGAGTCAGCCTGAGAAATGAATACCTATTACACACTGTAGGGTGAAAAAGGCAAGTTCAAATGGCATACCAGATAAAATTGTTATGATTATAAACATCAAAAAATAAGTAGAGGTTTTTAAAAGGACATAAATATTAGTAAAGTTATTAGAAAGTAGACATAGATGGATCCTTTGTTGAGTTATACACCTAAAATCTCATGAAAGATAGAATATTCACAGAAATATACAGATGCAAAGGAATCTAGCATATTAAATAAATAAATAAGTAGGATTTTTTTAACTGAAGTGCTTAAAAGGTATGTCAATAGGCAGATTTAAAAACAAATCAATATTGAGGGTTCAAGTCATGAATGACTTTTTACTTCAGCTAAAGTAGACATCCATCTCCCGAAAGCCAAGGACAGCTAATAATGATGTTAGTCACTAATGTGGTAGAACTTGTTTTGCATACAAAACTATGCCATTGGTTAGAGGAGACAAAACTCTTTTGAAAGATAAGAGGTTTTTTTTTCTTTAAATTTTAATCAGGTACCACAGTGTAGGTTTAAAAAGAGGGACTGAAATTTATAATAATTTTCAGAGACAATGAAATGGTTGCTTTATGATGTAAGTAGAATACAATTTTTGGCAAAACAATACCTTTGATAGAGTAATAAAATAACAGATTTAGGGATTTTTTCTTACATGTTTTGGCTATAATGTATTGTGTTTTCTCTGTGTAGTAGGTAGAGAATGAATAGCAGAGAATGAAGAAAATGGTGGTATTGAGCAATCAGTAAGGAGAACATAGACTCATTGTAGCTGCAGCAGGAAATGGAAGAGAGCTTAGACTTGAAATCATTATAATAATTGTGAGACACATTAAAAGTGCAGATGAGGCAAGCGACCACTGATTTATGTTAGGAACTGTCTGTGCATATGGGCTACATTTTATAGTAACATTATCCTTGATCTTGATTTAGAGAAGCTAACAGTTGGACTCATTAAGGCTTTGATTTTGCCATGTGTACTCAATGAAATGAAAATATAGGAAGACATATAAAGATGCTGTCAAGAGACTAGAGGGTGTTCTGCCCACTGAAATCTAATCCAGATGTGGGAGAGGTAATGTCAGAAGATGCAGACTGGGAAAACGTAGGAGGATCAGTGACTGGTAATTGTGATGTGATGAAGAGCAGGTCTAGTGAGAATAACTGGGAGAACTTCAGAAGTAAGAAGTACTTGTGAGAATCTGGTCACATAGATTTGGAATTTCATAACTATGAGATTATCATGGCTCTTCCTGGAGGTTAAATAGATATACTTTAAGGTCACTGAAATTGTGAGGAATAATGATGTATTTATTTTACTCATGGACATTGACAGGCTAAAATTAAAATCTAGAATGTAAAATATAGTTAAAAATCATAAAAGTCTTCATAAAACTCATATCAAAAATACCCAAACTATCAATTTATACTATTGTTGTTTAGTGACATGAGTGATTTTCTGTTTCTTCTTACTGTTCTATGTCTGATGTTTAGTGGCAAGTGTAAATTTCTTAAAATATGAATAGTTCTCATGCATATTTATGTACTATATTTAAAGGGTAAGCTTGTTTCTCTGTAAACTCATGTACATTGTGATTCTGCACTAAGAAATTTGGAAAATAAAGGAACTATGATATGAATGAGAGAACAAAAGACATTTTTAAATTTTCTATTTTAATTGGAAGAAGTTTGAGAAAATTACTTGATTTTCATCTTTGTGATTATAAATTTGATATAGGGAATAGTGGATACATACATAACTCCAGGAAATACAAAAATGGGGTGAGAAATGATTTTTACAATTTTAAACTAGTCTGTCGAAAAGCAAGTTAAGAATAGCTAACAGAAAATGAGTAGTAGATAACATTAATTGAGTTAGAAAATTTCAAGTAAAATTTTCAATTTTTTACTTTGTTTCATTTTATGGATGAATTTTGGCAATGGAGCAATAGAGTCAGGAGAAGGATAATATTTTCAGATACTAGTGTGGAGGCTTTCACAAAATGTCATGATTATCTCAAATTCATTTTGTCTAAAACTACAAGTCTTTTGTCTTGAACACATCTTCTTTTCTTTTCATTCTGTTTCTGTAGTGACCTTATTCTCTTTCCATTTCATTGTCTGTAACTTAGAGTCTCTTTGTTTTTTCCCCATTGTTCCCCTTTACTCTCTAGATCATTTAATCAGTCTTTTAGTTCCAACTCTGCAAACTCACCTTTGTAAATCTTTACTGAAAACTGAAATGTAACACAGCTGCTGTTGTCAGAGATTGTATTTGACAAAGAAAGGCAAAATAAAGAATAATGTAATTTTGCCCTAGGACCGTCATTACATTAAGCATTTTATGTATTGACTCTCTCTTAAAAATATTATTTTAAATTTTCTAAGATGTACTTTAAATATGAGTACATATAAACATATATACATATCCGTGTCACAAAGCTCTCAAAAGATACATTCAGGTATCATATGCCTAGTACACACTAGACAGACTAGACATCAAGATTCTAAGAATTCAGTATTAATCATATAGTAATACAATTTTGTTCAATGATATGCTTTAAAGTACTAATTCAATAATTCTTTCTGAAAAGGATTTCTTTTATAATTTAATTGCTGTATATAGTATAAGATCTATAGTAAATTTAAATGTTATTTAAGCAGGTTAATATAGGAGAAGAATCTTATGTCTATTCACCATCTAGAACTGCTAGCATGAACAAGCAAAAAGAAACAAAAGACACTGAATCTAGAAAAGAAGCCAAAACATTTGCAGAGGATTTGATTCTGCTTATAAAAATTTGATTCTCAGTTCCCTCAAAGAACAAGTACAAGTAACAACATTATCTGAATTAAGTTCTAGAATATAAAACCGTGACATAGCAGTGGTGTCTTTTAAACACAAATAATTAACCTACGAACAGGGTAAAGAAACAGTGTCATTTGTGATATCAAAAAAAGATGAACAAACAAAACAACTTAGGAATATTTAACTAAGATGGTAATTGTCTTACGTATAAAACATATTCATAAAGAAAATAGAAGTAAAAAAATGAAAAATATAACCCATATTTTTGGTGAGTGAATAAATTGCTGTTGTCAAACTACTCAAAGAAATATAGACATCAATTGTAAAACTCCAAATCATACTGATAGAAGAACAGTTCAAAACTTAACTTGAAATCACATGATCCTGAATAGACAAATTCTAAGAAAAAACCAAGTTAAAGGTATCATTCTTCTTGATTTAAATTTATATTAAAAAGCTATTATAATTAAGCAATTGATATTGGTATAAAATAGAAACATGAACAAGTAGAAAAGAAGTCCAGAAGTAAACCTGAATACATATACCTAACTAATTTTTAACCAAGACACTGAGAAATACATGGAGAAAATATGGAATGCTTAATGAGCTCTGCTGGGAAAATTGGATACCTTCATGTAAAAGAATGACATTAAACACTTGCTTTATACCATACACAGAAACCCAACCCAATATGAGCAAAAGACTTAAAGTGAGAAACCTGAAATTACATGTTTCACAAGAAACATAGGAAAAAAAATCCCCTAACATTGTTTTAAAATTTATATCAGATTATCACAGCCAAGACCTAAACTACTAAAGAAAAAATTTTAAGATGATTCATGAAACTAAAACACTCCTCCACAATAAAGTGGTCAACAGAATGACAAGTCAACCTGTAAAAATTAATATCCAAATTTATAAAGACTTTTTTTTAACAACAAAACAGTGAAAAATAACCTGATTATTGAACAAAGAACCAGAGTAGATATTTATTTGTATCTATGGAAAGTTTCCCTGCAACATTACTCATAGGAAAATATAAATAAAAACTGCTATAGGATTTAACACTCCATACCTGTTAGGCTGGCTGTTATCAAAATGAATAACATGTTGGTAAAGATTGAAGAAAAGGGACCATTCTTGGTATACACTATTACAACAACATAGATTGGTAGCATTATTACAGAAAATATTATGGAGATATTTTAAATAAAATAAACATAAACTATGGTATAATCCAACAACCCCTGTTTTGTTATAGGCTAAAGAAAATAGAGTCTTCAGTTTGTGAAGACCTCTGAACTTCCATGTTCATTGCAGCATTAGTCACAGAATCCAACAGATGAGAATAACTAGTGTCTACCAAAGAGCAAATAGATAGCAACACTGATATTGGTGTTTTCAGTGGGCTGTTACACAGATCTAGGGTGAGTGATGTCTATTTGCCACATGGAAGACCCCCCCTCAACATCCTGAGCATTTAACTGAAAAGCACAAATCAGATTCAGGAAGTAAAAATATTGCATGATCTCTTCTTTTTGGAGTCTATAAATTACTTTTAAATGTACAGAGATAAAGAACAAAGTAGAAATTATGAGATTTAAAGGTGGCATTGGTGGAGGATAAAAAAGTTTAGGGGCTATAAATTAGAAGATATGTTAGATACAAAAATTTAGATATTTAATGTTCAATTTGAGGACCATAGCTACACACACACACACACACCCTTACACACACATGCACGCATAGCATATGCACCCATGCATATATACTCACAGGTAATCACATACATATACATATTCATAGGCTCATATGAGACTATGTAAAATTATGTATATACTAATTTTGCTGTACTGTAGTAACCTTGTTACCATCTACATTTATTCTTTAATAGCATATATATCTTAAGTATAAACATCCATGATTTATTAAAGCTTGAATGATATCTCCCACCAGGAAGCAGAGGCATCATCAAGGTGAATCTGAGGTCAGTTGGACACCATGATAGAGTCAGTCTTCTACTGCATGGTTTTTAGTAATCAAACATTTACAGTCAGGCTTAGTAACCATTACCTTTACATTACCATTACAGCATCTCACTGTCCTACAATCTGCTTGTCTTTGGTGTAAAAAAATATGTTTCTTTACTTCACACCTAAGTTACTTCTGGAGAGTATTTTTTAGTGTGCTTTGCATATTTAAACTCTACTGTGGCATTTCTGATATGTGGCTTTTATAGTACCCTCTACTTTTGCTTTACTAAATCTGTAAAGCTTAACTTCAAAAATCCTGATGGTTGATAAGATTTAGAATGTTTCCGAATTATTAAATAAGTGTGTATTTATCTCTGCATCTGCTACAGCTTTGGTCTTGCATGTTCCTTAAGGCACATCTGTCAAACGCTTGATCCCCTATGGAGATCAATAGCCTATGGGACTGTTGGAAGGTGGGACATTTCAGAGATGAGGCATAATGTAAGGAAGAGAGGTCATTTTTGTCGTGCCCTTGAGGGAGCCAGTCAGACCCCATTCTTCCACTCTCAGTTTGCTTTCTACTTTTCAAGACTTGAACTGCTTTGCTTGCAATTTGTCCCACTGTGCTGAGCAGCTAAAGGGCCCAAAACATTAAGCTAACCAAAAAGTTTGAAATCTTTCTAAAACTTCCTTATTTCAGACATTTTAAGAGAGAAAAAGTAGCTAACAACACAGTTTCTAAATTTTTTTTAACTGTATCTTATGGCACATTATTACTTTCAAGTTTTCACTTTTGTGATTTTTGAGTTTAGTTTACTATTGCTTTTATAAAATGCATTGGTTTGTTAACTAGGATGTTACTTGGTTATTGGTTACTGTAATGTTTGCTGAGCATTTTAAACGTTGAAATCCTCTTACTGAGCATAGCTGATTAAGAATCACTGGCAAAAAACTGTTCCTTTATAAGACTATGTTTATAAGACTAATATAATGTTTTTGTTCTGTACCAGGGTCATATATTCTCTCTCTCTCTCTCTCTGTCATAGACAAGTATGCCTCTTTGGCTTTTATGTAAATAAGAGGGATAGCAGATTTATTGGACGTTTGTGCCTCAAACAATTTTAACTGATGCATTTATTTTCATATTAAGTATGTCTGGTTAGATAGTTTGCTTTTTTTCTCAGTTCAGTTGACTTTGAAGACCTTTTTCAGAAGGGCAATGGCAAAGTCTTTCCTCATCACCAGTACTCTATAATAGATTATATGTAAACTGTTATTTTAGGTCATCTGTACAATACAGTAATGAAAACACAACCTGACATTTTCTGTGACAAGATATTCTGCATTAATTAGTATGATAAGGTTAAAAACTAATTTTTTTTCCTTTTTTGACTTAGGAACACAGTTTCTTGTTCTTTAAAAAATATTATATTTTACTTCATTGGCATTCAGCAACCCTTCAAGGGACAAGTGGAATTTGCTGTTGGTGAAAATTGAAGGGTACCTTCTCTTTCCAGTGATAGCATTTATTCAATCTGAACATTTTTTACCAGAATCCTTTCCTCCACGAGGAAGACTGTGGCATTTTCCTTCTATTACTCAGGGGTGAGTGTAGTCTTCTACTTTGTGTTCATCATGTTCATATTTTAAATGAACAAAACTGTAACAGATGCAATGTCCCCTTATACTCAGGATATACAGGACAGATTTGCTAAGACATAATAGAAAGCAAGGGGATCTCATTAGATAAATTTAATATGTACATGGCACATTAACTAAAAATGGTATATGCAAATATTTGGAGCTGAATACTGTTAAAACTAGGCTGGATAATGAACAGTAAGTTGTGACAATGTTAAGAAAAAGTAGCTTGGACTTGAGACATTAATTGTGATGAAGAAGTAAAGGTCAATTGGCTGATATTTGCCTTCACAGATTTCTGTCGACCTTGGTTCCTCCTTTTTTGCTATTGGGAATGTTTTTCCTCCTCTTGACACAGGGGCAGCACCTTGTAGATAGGACATTTCTTTCTTCTGTGAAGAGTAGGAAGGTCATAGCTTCCTTTTGCATTTGCTGTTTTTCAAGTGCCTTTGACTCAAAATAGCCAATAAGCCAAAGTGGCATATTTTGATCCCTTCAGTAAGAAGAGAGTGGGCAGTCTGATTGCTTGAGAAGTAGAATGACATTGGCATTTGGGAGACGTTGTTCCATGGTAGAGGAGACATTATCAGAAGTCAGCTTACGCCACTGGAATATCAGGCTTCCACAGGCAGTCCTTAGGCTAGTAATACCATTATTTAAAAATATGCCAGCACAAGACAGCTTAGACAGTTCATAGCTGACCAAAATCCAAAAGTAGATGAAGAATAATAAAAACATTTAAACATTTTTCTTATGTAAAGCACACATATTAATTCTGGGGTTTAACAGGAGAATATTAACCCACTCCAAACTAAAACCAATAGTAATAAGATGCTTATAGTCAATTATCTCCTTCTTAGCATAAAATGGCAATGTGGGTTTTTTTTTACCCATGTTTACATGAGCATTATATGCCAGAAACAGAGACTGACATATTTAGATCTTTCAGCAAGTAAGAATTTATTCTTCGTCAGCTACAGGATACAATGAAATTACTTGCCTAGGAAGAGTTCAAAAGCTTATGTGAATGTGAATAGTAATGAGAAAAGCACAATATAGTTAGTAAAAATGAAGATAAAGTGGAGAGGTGGGAAGGAGACAACAATAAAAGGATGGTATTTCTGATGCAGAATAGAGAATCTTTGAATCTGTTTGTAGGAATTCTGGCCAGACACTGTTGTATTAGTACATTATGGCAGAAACATACACAAACTCATTGTGTCTTTCTTTATGTCAGAATTTATTGACTACAACAGTGTCACAAGGTTTATTCATTTCAATGACAGAAATTTGTCTTATAAGCAAGCTACCATGGTAGCCTGTTTAATGACTGCTGGTTCTTTTATTATAATCTTAATCACTAATATTAACTCTCTAATCACACACCATATAGCACACAGTACACAGCAACTCTATCTTTCTATCTATTAATCATCTATCTGTTTAATCATCATCATCTCCATCATCTTCATCAGCAACAACAGCATCATAATCTGTCTCTTCATATATGGATTACAGCATGCATACAAGTTAAGGAGGCTGCAGAAGAGGTCAGAAGTGAGCTGGAAGAGAGTCGCTGTTGCTATGTTAAACAAACCAGAGAAGTTCCTGGAGGGACTGATTCCGGGACTGCCAAAGTTAGGCTTGAGAGAGAGTTCAGCTGCCAGGTGAGAAGGTGGACCATGTCCAGAGGAAGGAAACACATTAGGAGCAGGAAACAGCATGTTAGTTCCAGGTCCAAATAGGCAAAGAAGTCGAGTTGATCCAGTCAACATTAAGGAATTCAGTGTAACTGGAGCTACAGGGAGAGTCTGGAAGACCTTTGATTGTCAGTTCTTTATCATAGTGTTGGTTGTTCATTAATTTATAAAGTACAGGTGAGGATATTCACCCTCTTATTTCTAATACATTCCTTCTTTATCGGTTACGATTTTAATATGTGTTTCTACAATCTCAATTTACCACTACCAATTTACAGGGTAACTCAATTTATAATCACAGACATAAATCATTTATCAGCCCATGTTGGATGCCTAATGCCTGATAGATGATTCTTAGTTCAATCAGTGACTACAATCATCTTCCTTTAAAAGGGAGTCAAAAGATGGTAGTAAAATGGAATGTACTATGGCATTGTACAGTATGAAAATATAATATGGAGTAAGTTTGAGTAGGGCATAAACTGATATCAACCCTTGCCAACTATCTCATATTAATATGTTTTCAGATAGTGTCCAGACATTTAAACATCAAGCAATTGAAGTATAAGCAGGACATAAATCACAGAAAAGTATCATACGTAAGGTAGTCTGTAACTTTGAATTACTTTAATGAAGAGCTATTTTACTTTGAAAATGATCACAATTATTCCAATATATGTTTGAACTGAATTCTTGGCCTTCCTGGTAATGAGGATGCTAAATGTGATCTAATTTCTCCCAAGTGCTAAATAACACGAGAGATAAATTCAGAAGGAAGCATACAGAAATACTGCTTAGTGAAGGTCAATGGAGGGATAAGATAGATTAAAAGCCTCAGATACAGATACCCCATTATTATTCAGGCAGGGGTTAACCAATAACTAGGCTGCACAGCATTTTGGGAATTATTTCTACCTGCATCCTACAGATGATTCCTGGACCCAACCTTTCAAATGATGATTGCACTGCTTTGAAATATTTTTTATTAGCACATTCAACTTCTGATTATAGGGAACATATTTTTGTTGTTCTATCAGTGAATTCTAGTGGTAGAATAACAGACCTTGAAGAAACTGAGTCTTGACTAGCATTCATTAAATAAAACCTGGCAGCTTGTAGCCAAAAGTGGCAAATTATAGTAATAGGATTAATAAACTCATATGAAGGAAATAAAAAACCTTAGGGGTACAGGTGATGACTTACTTTATTAGAAATAAGTAACCCAGGTTTAAACTCCAGACTTTTGATACAACTGTATTTTAAAAAATATAAAAGCAGGGAGTTGCTGTAACCATTTATAGTAGTGCTTTCTATTGCAGAGGATGGTGGGAATATCAGCTGCTGATTACTGGTGGAGATCATAGTGCCCATTTGATGATCATAGTGTGCATTTTTACAAATGAAAAAGAATAAGCTGAAATCCTGAGCTCAGTCAGACTTCTCCATGCAAGCTGAAGGATCCTCTCCTACCCTGTCTGATGAAACTGTTCTCCACTTCACTGAGAATCCTGTGACAACCTGGCAGGAGAGAGCAACTTTGCAAGAAGAAGCAATTTCTCCTAATGTGCTATACAACCACACTTCATTGCTTCCAGATTCTAGCACGCCCCAAGGAATCAATTACAGAGTCTGGGAAATGGCTGATACGACAACAGAAAGACAAGATTTTGCAAAGATTTTTTTTGAAACCCGTCTGTACTATCAAAATCTGGAGAATATATATAGAGATTTTTAAAAGCTGTTTTACCCCTTCCCTCACACACACAAAAAGGAAAGAGAAGCATCATTTTCAGTTGGGCTCAGCTCATCAGACCAAGTGACTTCACCAGGGATTCTGTACTCACACAACTTAGTTGGTCAGAGAGCTGAGAGTGCATTTCCTTGCTGCCTCCCAAACCTAATGGAGGTTTACCTCAAATACTGTTAGGATGCCATTTATTCCTTTACTTATTACAAAGAAGGAAATTTGACTATGAGGAAACACAAAACATCATAGTCAAGTAATAGAAAATAATACACTCACAACTTTGTGTGTGTGTGTGTGTGTGTATGTGTGTGTTCTCTGTTTATAAGCAGCTCCCAGGCAGCCAACTTCTGCAGGCACTCCTGAAGTTTCATGTGGAATGAGACCAAAGTAAGCCTTTTGAAAAATGTTCTAGAACAGTTTGGAGCTCACCTTTGCCATGGTAAGAACTACAGTTAGGAGAACCCTCTGTGTGTGGCACTTTGTTGACTTGGGAGAGGAACCTCACCATCAGAGAGCATCTTATTTTTGAACATTTTGATCTTAGATTTTCTTTGTTTATGGATATAAGTGGATATCTCAGCCCCTTGAGTTGTAGGATATTTATGAAGGAATTGTTGCCTATGTAGAGTTGCTAGTTAGATTTTTGCTTTTCAAGAGTGAAAAGTATAACTGGCAGACTCAATATGTGCTGAAGTCACCTCCATGATTTGACTTTTAAAAAAAAATTATTTTAAATTATTTGTATATGGAAGGATGAGTTCATGAGTGACGAAGCCTTTGGAGGCTAAAAGAGGGTTAGCTGCAAGTGGTTATGAGAAGATGAACCTGCTTGCTAGGAACTGAATTCTGGTCCTCTGCATGAGCAGTGTAGGTTTAATGACTGTGACATCTCTCCAGTCCAAAGACAGCTAACCTATGGCACCTAGAGGAATCCTAAAAGTTTGGGGGCTTAGTAGAGGTTCCTCAATGATGAGTTGGCTGCTTCTTAGATATTTCTGAAATACCTAGTATGACAACCATAGCGTTTTGTGGGCTAATTTGTTTTATTTTTATTGAATAATTTTAAAAACTCTTTTTGATTGTTTGTGGGTTTTACAACATACATCTTGATCCCACTCACCTGCCCATCCCCTTGCTTCTGCCTTCTGTCCTTGCAACCTACCCCACAAAAGAACCAAATTTAAAAATAAAACCTAAACTGAAAACAAAATATCAGAATGAAAAAGAAAATCTTGGTATGGAAGTTGTAGTGTGGCCCAGTGAATCACACAGTATACCCTTTAGTCCATGCATCTTTACTTGTAAGTGTTCATTGCAATAAGTCATTGGTAGGTTCAAAGCCTCTGACTTGTGCTACACTATCAACATTTTATTGAAAATAGATTCTTTTCTTATACATTACATCACATCCACAGTTTTCCCTTTCTCCATGCCTCCTGCACCCCTAGCTCCCTTATCTCCTAGATTTAATTTCACTCTTTTTTTATTATTTCAGACTTGTAGTGGTTAGGAAGTGGCATCTCATTTTGGCTTTGATCTGTATCTTTCAGCAGCTAATGATGCTGAACAAATATTCTAGTCATTTTTATAGTTTCTAAGGAGAAATGTTTATTTAATCTATCCAGGTATTTGACTCAATCTGTGTGTTTACATGTCTTTCCATTAATGGGTTTTAAGAATTTTTTGTATACTATAGACATCAGTCCTTCACAAATACGATTTGAAATATTTTCATTCATTCTACGTGTCATAGCTTCAGTTTCCTGATGAGTTGCTTTGAAGCATAATCTTCTTCATGATTTATGTATTTTGGTTCATCTGTTTTTGTTTGTTTGTTTTCTTCCTTTGTTTTTATCACTTAGAAATTCTTGGACAAAGGCCTAGAAAGGTGGTTCAGTAGTTAAGAGTACTTTGTTCTCTTTAGAGTAATGAAGATGGTTCCCAGAACCAAGGTCAGTAGCTCAGTACTGCCTGTTTCCAGCTCTGGGAGATCTGATGCCTTCTACTGGCCTTGCAGACGTCTGCACTTATGTGCATGTTCCTCCAACTCTCTCCATGTGCATTATTAAAAAAATAAAATTAAAAAGAAGTATTGGCAAAACATAAGAATATGAAGATTAATTCAATTATTTACACTAAAATTATGTTTTCCATATATAAATATATATTTGCTTATTTATTTATTCATTGTACATTTAATTTTTGTATGCAATTCGTAGGAAGAGTTGAATACTAATTTGGGGCAGGTGGCTATGCAGTTTATCAAGAACAATTATAGAAAAGACTTATTCTTCACATTGAGTGACCTTGCCAATGTTTTGGAAAATCAGTGGGTTGTATACTTCTTTAGATTTCTATTTCTTTATTTTGGCCAGTGTATATTCCTTTGTGTGCCTACAACACAGTCTTTGTACTTTATTTACCTTTCTTTTTGTCAGTATGGCTTTAGCTATTTTGAGTTACTTTCAAATTTTTCTGAAGCTTAAAATTAGCTTGTCAGTTAAAGAAGTCATTTCTAACCCTCTTTCAAAATCCTGTATCTGTAGATCACTATTATGAACATTTTCATCTTAACATTAAATTTATTCAATCCATGAATTTTGGATAGTTTCCATTTATTTATGTCACTAATTTCTTTCCTCAATACTATAAAGTTTTCAGGATAGAAGATTTGCATTATTTGCTTTGCTAAATTATTTCTAAGTTTTAAAATTACAATTAAGTCGGTGGCCATGAATGGAACCATTTCTTATATTTTATTTTGGATTATCCACTATAGAATGGAGACAAAAACTCATATCCTGTATCATTTGTGTACTTTTTTATATGTCTTAATGATATGTTAATACATAAACTAAGGTTTTCTATATGTGATATTGTGTCATTTTTGTTTACATCTTCATTTTTTTAATTTCTTTTATTTCTTTTTAGTGCCTAAATGTCATACCTCACTCTTTTAGTTGTATAGAGAATAGAAGAGGTATCCATGAACATTCTTGTCTTGTTTATAATGTTAAATGAAAATATGCAGCCTTTCATGACAAAGTATAGTGTAAACTGTGGGAAGGGATTTGAATATCAATTGTATTGAATGTATCCATTATAAGTTAGTTTGGAATGACTTATTTCTCATTACAATAGTTGATATATTTTTCTTTCATTTAATGTCTCATTTGTCTAGATATACTTAAGCCAATGTCATTACAGTTTTGGAAAGCTACATGCTTTTGTAAACTATTTCTTAGCTCTGTTCTGACATAAGGCTCTTTATTCTAAGTTGTCTTAGCTAAGACAAAGATAATATCCAGCCTCAGGCTATTTTTGCTCCTTTGCCAAGGTAAAGCCCTTTTGAGAACTTTACTCAATACCTAGCAGAAGTTTTCAGTATATTTGGTTTGCACAGGAGCGGTTTTCTGTCCTCTCTCTGTTCACTGGCTCCGGATTCTGGCAAATTTCTCCCCAGCATTGTGTAGTCTTTCTATAAATGTCATGCATTAACCTGTAAAAGCTAAATGGACACAGTACACTTTCTGAGTTCTGGCTTTGCATGTATTTCCTTTGTAGCTTATTGTCTTGAAGACTGTGGTTGTCACAACACTGTTAGACACCCACTTCTGTTTCCTCAGCTCCAAGGGACTGTTGATCATTGCTAACATTCCACCTCCTTTCATTTCCCCCAGGAACACTCTCCAGACATCAGCTAGGCAAGTGCAAGGCACATCTCATTTATCTCTCATCTTTTAGGGATTATTGGCTTGTTGTTTTGCATTTCTTGTCTTCCTGCTTAACTGCTTCAGACTGGGGGATAAATTGAGAACTTTTAACCTATCTTAGATAAAAGAAAAAAATCTCTTTTATACATTAAAGTTTGAGAGCCAGATTTAAATAAATTTTGATATCACTTAGCTTCAGTTTAGAGTTTGAGTTTATAGTTTACTCAGGGATAGTCCTGAGTGCCTTAGTCTATTTATTAATAAAGTGAAATAGTGACTGACACTGACCTTGTAAGCTTTTTGAATTTAGGAAAAATGTCAATTAAAAGAGCCTCTAGTTTTAAAATTAAACCTTATTTTTATTACTTAAAAATTGTTATTTTTATGTTTATGATCATGTTGCCAGCCCCCCTCCACATATCTACAACATTTGTGCTTGATACCCACAAAAGCCAGAAGAGGGTAGCAGATCCCATGGAACTGAAGTTACAGATGGTTGTGAGCACCCATAGTTGTGCTGAAAACTGACATAGTCCTCTGAAAGATGAGCAACTGTTCTTAACTGCTGAGCTATTTTTCCAGTCTTTTATTTATATATTTCAACAAGAATTATTTAAGCATATATTAAGGTATGTTTTATAATAGAAAAAATGTGTTTGCAACATTCTTGATCTGTGAGTAGTGATTTCTGGTGTAGAAGTCAGCAGCTTATATTTCCTACTCACTCTCATTCCACAATATTAAGATTATAGGGTGCTGCTGTAAAATAATGAGGCTTGCAGATTATTTATTTCTTATTTGATTATAGAAACAGAGCTGAATATTTGACAATTTTAATTGTTTTTTCTCTCTGTGTTTTAGCTGACCTAAGCAGTAAAAGAAAAAGACTTAACAGAATTATGTCTCATTGAATACTGTGAAATTGATGTTCAAAGTGAAGTAATGACTATCTTGGATTTATTTTAATAGCTTCAAAACCAAAAAAGTCAGAATAACAATACTTCTTTCTTACATTGCTTTTTCTAATTGTAAATGCGTGTGTGTGTGTGTGTGTGTGTGTGTGTGTGTGTGTGTGTGTGTGTTATGTGAATGTATATGTGTATTCATGCTATCAAATGTATAGGGACATGCATGGGTGATGGTAATAAGGATTCAGGTTGGTGTATATTCATGTGAAACATGATGATATTGTTAGAAGTTATTCTCTATTGCTCTCCAACCTTATTCAATGAGCCAAGGACATTGACTCAAATTTGGAAATTTGTTCTGTGAATTCCCCGTCTGCACCTTTCCAAGTGTGGAATTACAGACATGCCACCAAGGTCACTAGCATTTTACCTGGACTCTGAGATTTGAATTTTTGGTGTTCACATTTGTGGGCCAAGTGCTCCAACCACTGAGATATCTCCCCAGCTTTTCTTGTATTTTTCTTTTTTTTGTCATTTTTGAAAGTCTGGTCATTTAATCCAGAGCCTCATACATGCTAGTCAAACACTTGACACTTTGTCACAATCTCAGCTCTATGACATTTATTTCCAATTATATAAAGTCATGCACCATAGTAATGACTTTCTTTAAAGGACTCATATGTAAAACTAAGTTTTCTCTGGAAAGAGAAGAGATGCTCTCCTCCCCTTTTTTGCCTGAGGCAAAAGGGAGAGCTGGCCTTGAGGCCGTAAGAATGGAAGAGCTGTCCTTACCTGTGCTTACCTCTGAAGAGCAAGCCCTGCACCTTGTATAAGCAGAAAAATAGAGCTGACCCCATTAGCAGAGGTGTTGATGAGCCAGCCAGAAGGTTGTTATGAGCATGGGAGAGCTATGCCCATTACTCATCTGTCCTGTGGTGGTATGGGCATGGCAGAGATGCTCCCCTCATCAATGCCTGAGGAAAGTTTTGGAACTGGCACCAAAGTTATAAAAGTGAGAGAGCCCTGTTATCAGCTGTAGCAGTTGGGAGAGTGGCCTCTATGGCTCAAGCATGGACAACACAGTAGAGTATACACTGAAGGTGTAGGTGTGAGAAGACTGACCTGGAAGACATGAAAGCAGGAGATCTTTCTAGTCTCTTGCTCATTGCTGCAAGTGATGAACTAGCTAGGGCAATGCAGGAGAGGTCATCTTGGTGGTGAGGACAAGTGACAACAAGTGGGCTGACCAACCCCACAACTACCCAGGCCCAGAACCATGGTTATATGTTGACCCACCGTAGCATCCACCTCATCTGTGATTTGCTGGAGGACAAGAAAATACTGGTCCTGCAGACCTAAAGACCTAAAGCTTCAGTATCTCTAAAATACAGGGCAATGGCAGGATAACCCAGAGAATTCCCAGTGAAGGCCCAGCATTGATAGTGTACTAGAAACCAGAGTATTTAAACCAGATCAATGGCTCTTTGTAATGAACAATTGCAAGTAAAGATATATGGATAAAAGGGTTTACTATGTGATACAATGTGTCGTGCTACAGCTTCTATGATGAGATGGATATTTCCATTCTCTGTTTTTTCTTTTTTCTTATTTTTTTGCTCTTAAATTTTATTTTATTTTTTGGGGGGAGATTGCAAAGACAGAGGGGGAATACAAAAGAATGGAAAAATGAATGGAATAGAAATACATACTGTAAAAGACAAATAATAAATTAGAAAATTAAAAATGTTTTTTTCTCTTTAGCATTTAAGTTAAAATTTCCCAAAAAAAACCTTGTAAAAACACCATGAAGGAGAAAATATATTTATCTAAATATAATGTTAATCACATTTCTATAACTATGCATTTTAGAAGGAAATGTGGATATTCTCTCTCCCCTCAGTATAGTTCTCAAAGTTTTAGCTAAAGCAATAAGAGAACAAAAGGAGATTAGGGGGATACAAATTGGAAAAGAAGAGGTGAAACTATCTCTATTTGCAGATGATATGATAGTATACATAAGTGACCCACAAAATTCTTCCAAGGAACTGCTACAGCTGATAAACACCTTCAGCAATGTAGCAGGATACAAGATAAACTCAAAGAAATCAGTAGCCCTTCTATACACTAAAGATAGAAGAGCTGAAAAAGAAATAAGGGAAACATTACCCTTCATATTAGCTGCAAATAGTATTAAACACCTTGGAGTAACTATAATCAAAGAAGTAACAGACCTATTTGACAAAAATTTTAAATCACTGAAGAAAGAAATTGAAGAGGATATCAGAAAATAGAAAGCTCTCCCATGTTTCTGGATAGGTAGGATCAACATAGTAAAAATGGCAATTCTACCAAAAGCAATCTACAGATTCAATGCACTGCCTATCAAAATCCCAACACAATATTTTTTGGACCTTGAAAGAACAATACTGAATTTCATTTGGAAAAACAGGAAAGCCAGGATTGCCAAAACAATTTTGCTCAACAAAAGAACCTCAGGAGGCATCACCATCCCTGACTTCAAGTTATACTGTAGAGCTACAGTAATAAAAACAGCCTGGTACTGTCATAAAAATAGACTTGTGGATCAATGGAATAGAATTGAGGATCCAGACATTAACCCAAAAACCTATGAAAACCTGATCTTCGACAAAGAGGCCCAAAATATTCAATGGAAAATAGATAGTATGTTTAACAAATGATGTTGGCATAGCTGGATGGTAGTGTGTAGAAAAATTCAAATTAGATCCAAGCCTGTCACCCTGTACAAAACTCAAATCCAAGTGGATCAAAGACCTCAACATAAACCTATCCACTTTAAACTTGATAGAAAAGAAAGTGGGAAATACACTTCTACAAATTGGCACAGGCTACCACTTCCTAAATATAACACCAGTGGCATAGACACTAACACCAACAGTCAATAAGTGGGATCTCCTGACTCTGAGAAGCTTCTGTAAAGCCAAGTACACTGTTAATAGGACAAAACGACAGCCTACAGAATGGGAAAAGATTTTCACCAACCCTACAAGTGATAGAGTGCTGATCTCTAAGATATATAAAGAACTCAAGAATCTAGAGCCTAAAACCTTAAATAACCCAATCAAGAAATGGGGTTCAGATCTAAAAAGGGAATTCTCAGCAGAAGAATTACGAATGGCTGAAAGGCACCTGAAAAAGTGCTCATCACCTTAGCCATCAAGGAAATGCAAATCAAAACAACTTTGAGATACCACCTGACACCTGTTAGATTGGTTAAGATAAAAGACACAGGACAGCCTATGCTGGAGAGGATGCAGAGCAAGGGGAACACTCCACCACTGTTGGTGGGAGTCTAAGCTTGTTCAGCTACTTTGGAATGCAGTATGGTGGTTTCTCAGAAAATTGAGAATCAATCTCCCCAAGGACCCAGCAATACCAATTCTGAGTGTATACCCTAAAGATGCACAGTCCCACTCCAATGGCATTAGCTCAACTATGTTCATAGCACCATTATTTGTAATAGCAAGAACATGGAAACAACCTAGATGTCCCTCAACTAAAGAATGGATTAACAAACTGTGGTATATCTACACAATGGAGTACTACTCAGCAGTAAGAAAAAAATGATATCCTAAAATTTGCAGGCAAATGGATGGATTTGGAGAATATCCTCCTGAGTGAGGTATCACAAACACAGAAGGATAAGCAGGGGATGTACTCACTCATTAGTGGACTCTAAACAAACAAACAAACAAGGAAAGCATGCCCAAACTGCAAACCACAACCATCGAACAGGTTGGGATCAGAAACACCTTGGACTGACTCCTTGAATCCCACTTCCCCTAGAGGAACACCTGACTCAATCTTGATGTTGGGAGGAGAAAACTGGATTTGTCAAGAGTGGAGGCTGAACTAAGCAATATTGGGACTGTGAGACCTTGGGACTGCCTGTGGGGGAGGAGGAGGTTGCATGGGGAGTTGTGGAGAAGAGAGAATGACCTGATGTGGTGTGAGGGGGAAGGAAGGGACCTTGAATAAGAATATGCAAGGATAAAAATGTTACTTCTTTGTTCATAATAATAATAAAAAATAAATTAAAAAGAAGGAAATGTGAATTTTTTCTATTTTTAAATTTAAAAAATTAAAACGGAAGTATTAAAATATTAGCCCCACATTTTCTTTCACCAATCACTTTTAAGTCCCAATGCTTTTAATTCCTCTCAAAACTATGGTCTATTTTTCTGTAATTGCTTTATATTTAGAGACACATGGCTAACTATAGAAATACAACTGGCCCAGTCAGTTAAGTATTATGTTATATGATTTTTGAATTGACTCATTGTTATTAGATAACCAATCAAAGGGGTCATTTTTGAGGAAGATTATATGATACATGTACATTGTGTGACTTTCTTTTATAGTGAGACAGAGTTGGTCAGGAGCCTTATGTCTCCTTCCTGTTCTCTGCTTTTTAGGTGTAAAATTGGACTGTTAATGGTGACAGATCCTAGAAGACTGGAATAATAACTTGTAAGCCATCTTGCTAATATCAAACAATAAAACATTATAAAAACAATACGATCAGCATCCTTTATTTGGAAAAGCACAAATTACCACACCCTCATTCTTTTGAATTGAGAAAATAAATGCACTAGAAGTAAATGCTGGCTCGATTGTGAGAGAATGTCCCTTTGGTGGAAGATTTCTCAGATGTGTTTCAGAAAATGATTGCATTAGAGAACACATTCCTGTTAGTATACCCAGTGATAACATAAAAATTTTCAGAAGAAATGTAGTTCTTCTATTTTCCTTTAAGTGTGAGCGTGCCTATTTCGCACCAAGGAAATGTTCTTCTAATTTCATTCTTTGAATTCATGCTATGTATGATTCAGTAATACTTTAGTGTACTTAGTAGCATGCATAAAGTCAGAAACATTTTATTTCTCACCACTTATCTTGAATATATGTGTGATGAGAGCCTTCTGTTTCCTATAAGCTGGGAAATAGTGTAACAAGGCTTGCTGTGAAATGATGACAAGTGAGTTACCATCTGCCTATTTGTGCAAAATGATGGCTCTTTTCCTACAGAGTTACTTAGAGTAGAAGATGGAAATATGATCAGATAGGAAGCTGCTGGGTCCTGAAGATCAAAACACAACCTAATGTGTATCCTGAATACCTACTTTAGAATAGCTTATAATTTGTGTTTTTCTTCTGAACCTATGGAATATTTGTATTGAGAATTTACAGGAGGAAATAAATAAGAGTGTGGTTTCTGTTTATGTTTTCTATTTCTGATTATTGCAATAATTTACATTAACTTGATTAATTTTCACCTCCTAAGATACATTGTTGATAATTGATTTTCATGATATGAGGTGCTGTATAAATGAATAGACAGGGATGTGTGACTGTGTGGTGTAGGTTATACAGAGATAAAATTTAAGAAAAAGCTCAAAGACAATAGCTTTGCACTCATGATTAATGAACTCATTAAGCCTTTCCAAGTGTAGACAGGCAGATCAACACCATGAGAAGATGCAACACAATTGCCCTCTGAGTTCCTGTTTTCTTCTGAATGATAGACAAGTCAGAAAATGGCCAGTTAATCTTTGTTGTTTTCCGACCCTGCTGATGACTTGTCCCACTCTTGTCCGCTCAAAGAACCCTTCACACTTTTGGGTTTAGGTTGGCATCTCAGTGAAAACATTTTTGGATTATATGAAAAGGAATTAAAAAACATTGTATATCGGGCCCTGAAGGGATTCAATTTTCAACTCAGACTCCTAACAAAGCTTGTAATAGGAACACTTACCTGAATCATAAATTTCTTATAAGAGTCATCATCCAAATGTGATTTTTTTCTGAGTTTGCTTCATTCTCTTGTAGAATGTCTTTGTGCCTGTTGTAATAGATTTATAGCACAGTAATGTGAATAAATGTGATTTCTGTTATCTTTGACTTTAGATTTATACATTAGTTCCAAAGTTTTAGAAGTAATTTTTGTCTCCTTCAGGAGAGTTATGATCATTGCTAAGCCAATGTAGACCTCTACAGACAGCCATGATCTCCCATAATGAATAGCAAGGAACCTAGATGAAATACTCCTTCTTCCTATGTAGACATTATATAACTATAGCCTAGAGCCAAATCTTTAATTTTTTTCAGCCTTCATCTCACTACTGAGATTAAGTAGAAGGAAGGTATAATGAGTCTGTTTCTAATAAACAAAAGGGTACTGTGTCTGTTTCTAATAAATTCAATTTTAGGATAGAGCCAAAGCCAAATTCAGTGCCAACTGAAATTATAATTATGGTGAAATATCTTTTAAAATGAGATGGACTGAGTCATTTACAATCTAGCTTTGGACACATTAAAGTAAAGGAAAAAAAACTGTCCAAATTCTATTTCAGGGATTTGAATTCTTCAAACATCCACCATTGATTGGAAACCTGGCAGGTTTGAACTCCAAGGTATGCTATATTTCAGGTGCAAGTTGCAAACTGAAATTGCAGTTTGAGAAATAAACAGAGTGTTTATAGTAAACAGGTGGCTTCTGTTCAAAAGAGAATTGCTGGGGACACTTTTATGACCATACTGATGCTATGACATATGAAGTGGGGCTTGTCACTTTTCCATCTGGTCTAGACAACTGTTGGAGGTGGAACCCATTTAGAAAGTGGCACACACCATGCAGCTGCTTCTCCATGTCCCATAAATAAAAGGGCAAATTATGGCTTCATTCTGCTTTATTAAGTCCAATTTATAAGGATTAGATCACTGTTCTATTACGCAGTTGTCCACAGACTAAGGATTTTAAGAAACTTGTTACTTGATATGATTCCTTTAAAGACTTAAAGTGCTAATAGAAAAATTGTGAAGTGTCTCTTTATAATTGTTTGATTATACTTTAGTGGAAGGGCTGTGTGTGATAAAATGCACTTCTTAGTGAATTGTAATGCCTATTTGTCTCAGAGGAAACTCTGCTGATTTGCTATAATCTCCCCTTGGACACACTAATCCCAGAGATTTTATCTCTAAAAGATGTCCTGGTAGAATGCTCTGTTCTCTGCATACATCATTCTATTTATTTACTTATTAGTGCATCTTTTGTGATTCACAGATGAAAGGAGACATTAAAAGCAAGATACTGTTCGCTAGCTTCAATGTGTTGTTCTCAGTAGGATATTTGATGCTTTACCAAAGGAGATAATGGTGAAAATATAAACAAGAAAGGAACGTAACCCCCATGATAGATATCAAACTATTTAACTCACACAAGTTTGTAGATTCTGACAGTGTTTTGCACTGAATCAAACATCTTATTATAATAAGTTTGACAGTGGTGGAGTTGTTTTTCCTGCTTTGAGTCTGGATTATGTTCAAATCATTGTATAAGTTACATGACATTTAGTACATGTGATGTGTCTGTGGATATGTTAATGTTGGGAAATTCTGACTTTCCTTGGCAGAACACGCTCATCTGTCATGATGTCACTGGCTGATAAAACACATAAGACCACCAAGTCTAATCACATCTGTGGGTTTCCAATGTGCTTGATAGCTAAACAATTGCTGTCTCTGTGTACTTTCAAACTCACCATTCACAGCAAGCAAAGAGAGATACATCTGTCAACAAAAGAGGGACCTTTGAAACACACAGCTCTCTGACTTGCTGAGAAATTAGTATAAGCTATTTTTGAACAGTCCTTCAAGGTCACCCAAGAGTCTTATGCCCAACATATGTAACCGTCAAGATGTAATATGTATTTATGAAAGGTAAGAAGAAACATGTTTTTAATTCTTTGTAGTATTATGTATCTGGGCAATTTATTAGCAAAGTAATTAAACTAGTCTATTTCATTCAATGAAGCAGAACATAATATTTTAATATAGTTATTACTTTTTAAATTCTTTGTAGTATCAAGCAAAAAATGATAGCAGATTTGAAAATTTGGAGATTACAGGAAGTAAGATAAACATACATAAATAGAAATACTTGGCATCTCATCACAGAGTTTTAACAAGTAACTAAAAATTGTCTTTAACAGGTGGGTTGTTTTTGTTTGTTTGTTTTTTGGTGACAAACTTTGTTTCAAGGTCTCAGAAGTGAAACTGTTTAAATACGGGGATTAAGCCACATATCCTTGAATTAGCTTCCCCAGTGCTTGATAATTACATGCTATTTGTTTAAGTAACACACTGATCTCTAAAAGAGTCTTAAACTCTTACGACAGTACAAAACTACATTTATGTTTCACAATAGTACACCAATTTTTGAGTAATTACTAAAAAGATTATATTTGCTTCTTTCTTTTGTGAACATATTTGTAGACTTCTTTTCAATTTCAGACTGATACTCATTCAAATGTTCAAGAAGAGGTCAGAATTAAACAAATATCAGCATACAAGATATAAATTTGTTCTCCTGGATATGATTTTATCTTTTAATAAAATGATAGGGTTTTAGTGAGAAGAAAGAGATGCATTCTATTGCAAAATTCAATTTTGTTATAGGATTTCTGTTAACCTTGTAGGAAGGAGAACAATTAGCATGACAGTGTAAGCATTTTTCAAGAAGACATATAATGACTTTACCTTAACTGGTATACAAAGAAGCAATGCATTCTAGCATAAGGATATGGGTATTATGTATTAGATAAGACCAATATATCACCATAGTGATAATGTCACAACAGCAATGACTTTTTCAGAAGAATGATATCAAGATGACAAGAGAAAATGCATAAGATCTTATAATTAGAATGGATTGAGGGACCATGATTTCACAAATTAATGTGGAATTGTTGTGGGATTGCCTAGATAAACGTCTAAGAAGCTTAATATTTCCTCTCCCTTAGGATCAAAAGACAAGATAAAAAAATATGTTCATTGTTAACTCTAGTATTCTGAATTCTACATATCATATTCTATTAAAGCTGGACATGTGGAGAATGATTGATTTGATTTTATGGCAATTTCATTCTGTTTATAAAAGAAGTGAGGAATAATTTGTTTCATACTTAATTTGAGGTCAGCACATATATTTTAAAGAATAAATAGGAAATACTTTTGGAACCCTTAAAATGTGCTTGAATGATGAAGAATCTAGTTATTCATATAACTTAGATCAGAAATTCATCTTCTGAATGTTAGGATAAAGTGGCAGAAAAGGTACCTTTGGCTGTCTAGCCAACGTGAGTTGCAAAGGGATTCTTACATCATGCCATGCAGCTGATCTAATGCAAGAGGTTTATTGGGTCAAGGGAGGAAGAGGGAGAGAGAAAGAGAAAGAGAAAGAGAGGAGGCAGAATAAACAAGACAGAAAGAATGATGTGGGGTGGCTGCAGGGACCTTTAAAGTAGTTCATGTAGCTGAGCAACTCTATGCAACTCATGATACAGATGGGCTGTACTCGTGGCAGTGGTGAGTGATGCGGTATGTGGCAGCCTTGGCTTGTCAGGGGTGCTAAATTTACAATACCAAAGATGACTCCTACAGACTTAAACTAAAAGAGAAACCATTTAAATACATATAATATTGACAACACAATCAAACCCTGTAAGAATAGAGAAAAGCATATTGCTAGCTTTTTGTCACAATGACAGAATATATAAGATGACTGACCTAATAAGGAAGGGTGGCTATTTTGGCTCATAGTTTTAGAAATTTCAGGCTATGGTTTTGTGACCTCATTGCCTCTTAGCCTGTGGCAAAGCATTGCACCAATGTTCAAGGAAAATCTGATCACCTCATGGCAGTGGGAAGAAGAAAAGGCAAAATCAGTTTTCTAATATTCCCTTCATTGGTCTTTCTCATGTCCCTAGAAGATTTCCAAATATACTCTACCCCTGACAGGGGATCTGCTCCTAATAATGCCATTGACGGGGCCCAAGCTTTTAAGACATAGACTTCTAAGGGTACATGTTCAAATGACAGTATATATTGAATTTAAAACTGACTACATTAATATATCCTATTAAACTTGATTTGACTTTTATATATAAGTGAATATAAACTCAGCACTTGGAGATATAAAATACGCTCGTTAAAATTTACCAGACTATTCAGGAATATACAGATTTGTTCTTCTAAAGTAATTTATGTTTATATAAATTTACATCACAAGTAAAAAAATAAGATTTCTTCTAATTTGTTCTAACAAAATCCTTTGGCCTAATATAACTTCTATTTTTGTTTGTGGGGGAAGGGCATGAATATACAAAAATAAAAATGAGTTTATTAAGCAATTTGGGGATGCTGTGAAAAAGCTAGATGATGAGCAGGGCTGAGGTGAGCAAGTACAATATTGGTAATGCGCAGAGGAGGTCTTATGTCCTAAAGTTTTAGGAAATGGCTAAAGTTGATGAGGAAGTGATACAAACACATAAAAGAGGGAATGATATGCTCTGGAGCAGGAGCAGCTATCAGGAAAATTCTAGCCTAGAAGTCCATGGGATACTGTTCTGGGAGACAAAGAACAGTAGGGGAACACTTGACAAGGCCTAGGGGGTAAACAGGAGCACAGTGGTGTTCTAAGACTAAAAGGAAATGCTTAGGTCATTGTGCCATCTGATCTGTGAAATGGGAAGGAGTGACCCCATATACACCCATGAAATCACAAACAATCAATAATTTCACAGAAGAATACTCCAGAGAAAGGAAATACAAACAAGTTGCCACCAAAAATGGCAGGAAATATCAATCAATTGTCACTAATTTCCCTTAATATCAATGAAGTAAACTCTCCTATAAAACGTCACACACTAGCAAGATGGATACAACAACAGAAGCCATCCTTCTGCAGTCACTCCTGTTGCCTACAAGAAATACACCTCAATCTCAAGGACAGACACAGGCTTAGAATAAAGGGTTGGGAAAAGATTTTTCCAGTCAAATGGTCCTAAGAAAGAAGCGAGGGTTGCAATCCTAATATCTAACAAAGTAAACTTTAAGCTAAAAGCAATTAAAAGGGACCAAGATGGTCACTACTTATTCATCACAGGAAAAATTGGTCAAGAGGAAATTTCAATTTTGAATATTTATGCCCTTAATATACGGGTGCCTACTTATGTAAAAGAAACACTGCTAAAGCTCGCATCCCACATCAATTCTTATACCCTAATAGTTGAAGACTTCAATACCCCACTTTCAACCCAGGATAGATCAATCAGACAGAGACTCAACAGAGAAATAAGGAGTCTAAAAGAGGTTATGATGCAAATGGATTTAATAGATATCTACAGAGCTTCCACCCAAATGCAAAGGAATATACATATTTCTCAGCTCCTCATGCAACTTTCTCCAAAATTGACAGCCTATGTTGGAGAGGATGCAGATCAAGGGGAACACAACTCCATTGTTGGTGGGAGTGTAAGCTTGTTCAGCCACTTTGGAATGCAGTATGGTGGTTTCTCAGAAAATTGAGAAGCAATCTCAAGGACCCAGCAATACCACTTCTGGGTGTATACCCTAAAGATGCACATTCACACTCCAAAGGTATTAGCTCAACTATGTTCATAGCAGCATTATTTGTAATAGCAAGAACCTGGAAACAACCTAGATGCCCCTCAACTGAAGAATGGATTAACAAACTGTGGTACATCTACACAATGGAGTTCTACTCAGCAGTAAGAAAAAAAAATGATATCCTAAAATTTGCAGGCAAATGGATGGATTTGGAGAATATCCTCCTGAGTGAGGTATCACAAACACAGAAAGATAAGCAGGGGATGTACTCACTCATTAGTGGTCTCTAAACAAACAAACAAGAAAAAAGCCAAGCATGCTCAAGCTGCAAACCACAACCACTAAACATCTTGGAATCAGAAACACCCTGGACTGACCCTTCGGATCACACTCCACCTAAAGGAACACCTGACTCACTCTTGGGGGGGAGGGGACAAAACTGGATTTGCCAGGAGTGGAGACTGAACTAAGCATTATTGGGTCAGTGGGACCATAGGACTGTCTGGTCCCTGCCCAGGGAGGGGATGGGGAGTTGTGGAAAAGAATAAATGACTTGATGTGGCAGGAGGGGGAAGGGACCTTGAATAAGGATATTCAGGGATAGAAAAAAAATTCAGAGGAAAGCTGAAAACAAAATAATTTTATGTGTAGCAAAATTATTTGCATTATACCCTTGATAATTCATGCTTATGATTTTTATTTTCTTTATAGTTATTGTTAACTTATCAGCATTTTAAATTCATTTTACTGTTTTTCTTGATAAATACAAAATAAATAGTGTGTGACTCAAAAAATCTCTTTTTATTGAAAGTAATCTTTTCCATTATATATATATGTATATATACATATATATTCCTGCTACCTAATCTCCTCCCAGATCATTTCAACCTTCCTATTTACCCAACTCATAATTTGTTTTTTTTCTTCAGAAATCAAACAGGAAAAAGGCAAACACACACACACACACACACACACACACACACACACACACACACACATACACACACACACACACACACAGAATCCCCAGGCTTATCTATCTCCCAGCTTGGTAGCAGACTACTAGCCTCTCCCTTTCTTCCCTTTCCATCTCTGTTTTGCTTTTCTTTCTCAACCCATTTCTCTACCTAAGCTGCCATAACCTGAAACATTCTCTCCCTGAAAACCTGCTGGCCACCACAGTCATGGAATCAGGTAAGAAAAGAAGTTCATTTGGTTTATAACTTCAGTTAGCTCTGGTATTTTTCTCATTAGATATTTTTTTTTGGATGGTTTATCTGTTTCCCATTTTTCATACTCGAGGGTCCTCTCGGTCAATTTTTTTTTTAATGAATATGTAGTGTTCTTCCCTATCTCTTCTGATTAGTTTTGGTTTCAAGGCTATTTTAACTGGTGTGAAAATAGTTATATCAGCTTGTTTCTTAGGCCCATTTGCTTGGGCCTACTTAAGGGCTGCTACTATATCCATAAAGGCTATCTGAAGGTCTTTTTCTTGTGTTTCAAGTATGTTATAAATCTCTGGGCCTACCTTGGTAGGGTTGCTGGGCACTAGAAGGTATTTATTGTCCTGGCTATTACTGATTGTGTTTTTACCCTGCTATCTAGGCATCTGGATTTGGGATAATTGTATTCTAGGTGCTCATATCTGTTCTTGTCCTTGTTGAGTGGGTGCTTTCTGTTGCCCTCTCTGGTTCTTTGGAAGGTATAGTGTCTATGTGTTACCAGGTAGAGAATTCTAGGATTCTGCTAAGTATGGCCATTGCATGTTCCAGGTAAAATGTGTTTCTGGGTATTATGGCTTGACACTTAGAAATAGGTATAGACTAGGAGGTAGAGGTCAAGGAGGTCTACAGGAAGAAGAAAGTAGAGTATCTCACCAGAATCTGCTTAGTCTCCTAGGATTGGGGCAGACATTGAGGGAAGGACACAACAGATAGTCTGCTGCAGAGATTAAGCAGGATTAGATAAAGGAGAGGAGAAAGAGGAAAGATCTAATGCTCCCTACCTGCTTTGCTGACCTATTTGCTTCTCTGGCAGACTTAGCTGCTGGGTTACTTGGGAATGTCTCCTGAAATTGGAGATTGAGAAAAAGTGATAGGTAGGGATGGAAAGCTCAGTGAGGATGATCGTTGTGGTCCAGTGGAGGTGTAGTGGGACGCTGCAACAAGTGGTTTCTACAAAACTAGGGGTGAGAGTGGGGAATACCTTTGAAGGAGAAGTGAATATATGCTGTTGCCCTTCCTGATTTCCCGGATGGAGGGCAATAAGTACATATGTTTTCATTATAAAAAATCATAGGAAGCTGAAAAAACAACAAAGAAAACCAAACGATATTCTTAACCACCAATGTAGTTTGAAAAACACCCGTCTGGATCTGGAGACACCTCTCATGCCTGCAAAGGGCTTTGCTATAGCCTCTTCCTGTGTTGCGTCCAACATTTCTGGGACTGCTGCTTTGTGGGTAACATCCTTTAATCTCTCTCTATCACGGTACTAACCCACCAAGAAATATATGTCAACTAAAGAATTTTAATTAAAAGATACTCACATAACAGGGATAACAGGGATTGTTCCAGGGGAGAAAGAGAAAAGGCAGGAGAAGGATGGAGAAGTGGAGAGCAGGAACGATCCACGCC